>QEPC01011914.1:249276-277899 GCA_003113815.1 Sphenodon punctatus | reverse complement strand
GAGAACAGGACTCAATGCGGGAGGCATAGTAGTGTTGTCTAGCAAGGGAGATAGCAGAAGTAAGGGTGGAGAGACAGAATTTGAAGTGAAGGAAGTCAGCGTGAGAATGGGATTTCTCACGTATTATTATTACATAGTATTAATATATTGCTCCATTGAAATGCATGTGTTTTAAGCAATTTGATAAAGGACTGTGACTCAAACAGCATCAGATATATAGAGAATTGAGGAGTAATAGTGCCTGATTCTTCAACTAGTTTCAGTTAAAAGGACACTACTCTTATCAGCATTGTTTTGAGAACATAAGTTCAAGTTTAGTTTATTCGGCCGAGCCAGTGGCTATAACCAGACAAATACAATTAAATACAAAGAAAAGTACAAACCAAGGTACAAACCCTGAAGTTAGCATACAGCTCTAGGAAACTAGAGACAGAAATACAGAAAGGATCCAACATTACAATAAAACTGGCAGGCACAGGCAAACTATACATCCTTAATCAAGTTGAGACAACTCAACCCTAACTTTACCTTCTAGAAATATTTGCCTCCTAGAACTCGCATAGACTAAGAACATAAGTACTGGTTCAGAATGATGATCGATCTAGCCCAGCATCCTGTCTCAGATAGTGGGCACTGGGCAGCTTTGATTCCTTCAGAAAAATTCACAGCAGGTCATAATGGAGTAATTTATTCCCTGATTTTCACTTCTAGCCTCCTGCAGCCAGTGGTCTTATGTTCTTATGGCACCCCAACAAATCCGCAGAGAGCCACGTGTCAGCTTAGTCACTATTGGGTTATGTGTGAAATTTTCTGCATCATAGCTGCCTGCTGCTTTGCTCTGTGATAAAAAGAAGCTGGATTGTTTCCTGTCGTCTTCCCTGTAAGTATTTTCTAACCACGTTGATTTACATTGCAGGTGTGCAGGGGACAGAGGCAGGTATATATGATGCGAGAGGTTCTGGCCAGTTTAGCCTCGAAGAGCCCCCAGACTCTGTAATTTCTGCATTTGGTTGCCATCCATGCCATGGGATAGAAAGGCTTGTTCTTTATATATATATATATATATATATTTCTCCCTCAGCACACGTGGAGTGGTGGTGCACCCATAGGCATGGCCGATAGTTCAGGGAGCAGATATTGGGACACACCTGCTGGGCACCCTAGTCTCTGCAAGACCATATTCAAATTTATTCCCATGCCAGTGTAAAAGTTGACAGACGACCTTGTCCCCTACCTTGTCCTGCATACAGACCGAGCTGCTCAAACGTGTAAGGAATTTGACTGAAAGCTTCTGACCTGGCCCAACCTCAGGCTTCCCCACCCAACCCCCTCTTCCAGGAGCAGTGCTTTTTAAGGTTCTAAGCAAAACCAACAAAGACAAGTGCAGTATTCTTTTGAAGCTGCCTTTGCTCATTCATCTCCCCTACTTCAAACAGGAGCACATCTGAAAGACTTGAATGCCCGCTAAAAACAACAGGGCCCACTCACTTCCCTTTCCATTTGGAAGGAGGAGAAACGTTTTTTGATAGCCGATTGAGAGCAGGCTTGTTTCAGAAACTGATTGATAGCTCTTATGAATAAAGATGACAGCAAGAGCGAGACAACTGGGGCCTATTGTAGGCAACCTATTTGAAGAGGGTACACTTGAAAGCGCTTAAAATAAAAGGCAGAGAGCCATGCCAAAGAAAAGGGATCTTGAAAAGCGTTAAAACATTCCAGTGTTGATTGATGTTGACTCTTAGGAGTTAACATGCTTCTGAGAGCAAACCCCGAATCTCTCTGGAGAGGTGCCATATATCTGAAATAGAGACTTTATTTTATTAAAGAGAAGAACAAACAGACAACAAAAATGAAAGAAGAACAAGATACACAAAGGATCTGAAAACAGGGCTGAACAATGAGAGTGGAAAACTAGGAAGGGATAGGCCAAGTAATGATAAACAAGCCCCAGACAATTGGCATGGATGGAAACCGTTGTGCTTCAGGGCATAAACCAAACTATAGATAATTGCGTCCGCCCCCTCCCCCACGGGGGTTGGGGGCGAGAGGCCCTTTGCTGCGCCCGCCTAGAAAGGGGGCAGGACGGATAGGGTTAAGGTTTTTTCCCGCCGTCGGAGGCTGATGCGGCTCTCCGCGGCGGGGAAAACAACGGCGCACCTTGAGAAGGGGAGGCAGCCTGGTTGCATCAGGCCCAGGCTGAGCCTCCCATTGGTTGCAGGGAAGCACGTGACCCCGCCCAGGGCGGGGATCACGAGCAGCGAGACACCGCTCGGGCTCCATTACAGCCCCAGGAGCGGCGAAGAACGGCAGTATCCACGTGGCTGCCGGCTGAATTGAAAAGAAAAAATAAAATAAAAAAGTGAGTCCCCGCAATGGGAAAAAGCAAGAAGAATGCCGCAGGAGCGGCGAAGAAAAGGAAAGTGGGAACCACCCAATTAAATGTACCCCAGGGACCGGGGGAAATTGAAGGGGGGGAGGCAGCAGCGGGGAGTCCGGAGGGGCAGCCCCTGACCCCCCCTCAAGAAAGAGGTGCAAGTGGGACCCCGGGGCAGAGTGTGGGGGAGGAAACCCCCCTGGCACTCAGGATGGCAGGGTGTGAAGCCCTGCTCCGCCAGCTTACGGAGGGTGTGGGGGGTAACCCATTCACACCCCCTTGCCCACCCCCCTTGCAGATGCTTGATCATCCGCAGGCTGGCCCATCGCAGGTTCTGAGGGGCACAGCCAATGTGGAAGGGGCACCCTCTGCACAGCCCCCCCTATGGCGCGGGGGGCGCCCTATTAACCTCCCAGCTCGTTATGCTGGTGAGGTTGCTGAGGGTTCAGCGTTGCAGGCCGGTAGGGGGCAGAGGCCCCCTCGGGGCCCCCCTGCGGGGATATCTGCTGCAGTAAACCTGCAGTCGCCGTCGGTGCCTGCAGGGGCCCTGGGTGGGGCACTAACAGCAGGAAGTAGGGGCCCCTACCCAGGGTATTCAGGGCATCTCCCAGTAGATCCCCAATGGCCCTTGCCCTATTCAGGGATCCCACAGCCCACTCAGGTTGCAGCCAGTCAGGGGCAGGCTGCAGAGGCAGCCCCTGCACTGGGCTGGGCTGGGGAGCCTCTTCCCCCCTTTCTCCAGCAGGAACAGCAAGGAGTGGGAGCTGCACGACAGGGACAGGATGATGGAGACCTGAGGCAGCGAATGGACCGGATGGAAAGGGCCCTGCAAATGCTACTGGAGCAGCGGGCCCAAACAGCAGGAGCACAGGCGGCGGTTCAAGCAGTCCAGCCCGCCCCTGATCCAGGTAATACCCCCGCCCCCATTGGAGGGTTGGGCGGGGACAATAGGGTGAACCTTATACAGGCTCCTGCAATGGGAAACATGGGCAATGAGAGAGAGCTAATGGAGAGCCCCCAGGGTTTTGGGGCAAGGGGTGGAGCAACACAATTAAGTTGGTGGGGTGGGAACTGGGTTCCCGCAGCGATCCCACCACCCCCCCCTCAAGAAGGTAACAGAGCGGGCGGCTCAACCGGGGGGGTGTTTCCCCCGGTGGGTGCGCGGAGCTCACCCGCCCTCGCGGGGCAGGCCTTGCAGGTATGGGCCCCAACACCCATGTCAGCGCTACCTACACCGAGCACGGGGAGTTGGAATCAGCTGACGGCTCTGCCCGCACAGTGTCCCCCGCCCGAGGGCGGGGGCTACTCCGCAGTCTCTGACCCAATCGGGGGGCATTTACTCCCGGCAACGAAGGAGCGAATATGGCGCGGGGAATACATGGACCTGTTTGCCCTCCTGTTTAGTGACCCGATTCTGGATCCCACTGAACAGGAGGACAAGAAAGAAAAGGAGCGCTTTAAGCGCCCCAAAGCAGACCGTAACTGGTCTAATTGGACAGCCGCTTTCTCAATATACATGGGAGTCCTGATCCAGGCATATCCTGCCCGGGCTGCTGACCTCCTAAAGTACGCAGACATTGTGCGACGTGCGTACGAGGCCGGACCAGCGGGCGCATGGCTTCGATACGACGAGGCTTTCCGCCACAGGGCGGCGTATACGCCCGGCCTTAGGTGGGACCTGCATGCGCACGACCTGTGGCTGAACTGCATGAGTGGGGCGGGGAATGTGCCCAGAGCAGATAGTGGCCACTTATTGGCAAAAGGGGGAGCATCGTCAGCAACGGAGTCCTTTCGGGACGAAGGTAAGAAAGGGACGTCCCACTCCGCAGGAGTATGTTGGGAATTTGACCGGTCCGGGCGCTGCTCCCGAGCAACCTGTAAATTTCGTCACACTTGTGCCAACTGTACTGGATACCACGCTGCCTCAGCCTGTCCGAAAGGAAAGGGCGGGGGCAAAAGGAAGCAGTTTCCCTGGGGGCCGGGCAGAGGAGGCCCCAGCGGAAACAACACACCCACACCAAGCAAGGGCGCCAACCCCGGTTAAGGTGGCAGAGCTTGTTAAAGCCCTCCAACCTTACCCGGATCAAACAGAAGCCGAGGGTATAATATCGGGTTTTCAGGAGGGTTTTCGCATCCCCGCTAGCGAAGTTCATCAGCACCGGTTGTGCGCAAACTTGAAATCTTTAGTCGGGATGGAGGACATAGTCCGAGCAAAAATTCAAAAAGAAAGGGCCGAAGGAAGGGTAGCAGGCCCATTCCCAGCCCCACCTTTTCCTGATATGGTTATATCCCCTTTGGGGGTGGTACCGAAAAAGGCCCCCGGGGAATTTCGGTTAATTCACCACCTGTCGTACCCCCGGGGGGGCTCAGTCAACGATGCGATCCCCAAGGAACTTGCCTCGGTCCGATATGCATCGTTTGACTCAGCGGTAACCCTAGTTAGGTCATTTGGGCCCCGTGCTGTCTTGGGGAAGTGCGACATCAAGTCGGCCTTTCGCTTGCTCCCTGTTCATCCCGACAGTTTTTCTTTGCTCGGGTTTTATTTCGAGGGAGGATATTACTATGACAAGGCCATGCCAATGGGGTGCTCGATTTCGTGCTCCGTCTTCGAGCGTTTCAGCACCCTAGTTGAGTGGATTGTAAAAATCCGGTCAGGAAAAAGAGGAATTACAAAATATCTGGACGATTTCCTCTTCATTGGCCAGACTGATACAAGCGAATGCATTGACTTGATGCGCACTTTCCACGAAGTAGCAGAAAACCTGGGTATCCCTTTAGCTACAGAAAAGACGGAGGGTCCTGCCACCAGACTGACCTATCTCGGTATCGAGCTGGATACCGAGGAGGCTGTTTCCCGCCTTCCCGAGGACAAATTGAAGTCGCTACGGGTCAAGATCAGAGAATGCCTAGGAGCTACCAAAGTCACGGTTCGGCATTTACAATCAATCGTAGGGAGTCTCAACTTTGCCTGCCGAGTGGTTGCGCCGGGGCGGGCCTTCTTGTCCCGCCTCTACGCAAAGTTCGCCGGCAACCCCCCACCACCACCCCACCACCACGTCAGGGTCACCAAGGAGATGAAGGAAGATCTCCAGACCTGGGCCACTTTCCTAGATCGTTTCAACGGCACCAGTTTCTGGAGGGACCAGCTCCTACTGGAAGCGGAGCTGCAGGTGCACTCTGATGCTGCTGGCGGAGCGGGTTTCGGACTGATCTTCAGGGATCGGTGGGTGGCAGCCCCCTGGCCGAGTGACTGGACAGAACAAGGGATCACTAGGGACCTCACCTTTTTGGAATTTTTTCCAATCGTGGTGGCAGTACACCTATGGCCCAACCAGCTGGCAAATCGATCGGTCTTGTTCTGGTGTGACAACCAAGCCGTTGTACACATAATTAACACTCAATCTTCTAGGTCCCCAAGGGTTATGAAGTTAGTAAGGGACTTCGTGCTCACATGTTTGGAATTTAACATCCTGTTCCACGCCAGACATGTGCCAGGTCTGGACAACAGTGTAGCCGATGCCCTTTCTCGCTTCCAGATGGAGCGTTTCCGTCTGCTGGCGCCTCAGGCTCGGTTGAACCCAGATCCGTTGCCGCCGAGGGTGTGGAACCTTGGGTTGTAGAGCTGCACACCACCGTTCTGGGATCTCTTGCGCCCCGAACCAGGACAGCTTACAACAGGGCCTTCAGGGAGTTTCAGTGTTATCAAAGGGAACAGGGTTGGCCACACGGGTTTCCAATCCCGGAACAACAAATGCTGCAATTTGCCATGTCCTTGCGGCGCCAGGGTGCGGCCCCAAGTACAATATCAGGGAAACTTTCCGCCCTGGCCTTTGCAAGCAACCTTGCAGGCCACCCCCCTCCCGACCGGGGGTTTTATGTTAGGCGATTACTGGAGAGTTGGCAGCGGGAAGGGGGGAGGACACAAGACCAGCGGGCCCCAGTCACATTGCAATTACTTTTGGATATTTGTGGGGGGCTGTCCCATGTTTGTTACGATCATTGTGAAGTTTCATTGTTTAATTCATTATTTAAGTTAGCCTTCTTCGGGGCTTTTCGAGTGAGCGAACTGGTAGCGGATTCAGCTAGGGACACATCAGGTAGGGCACTCCAATACAACGATATCAGGATCGGCCCAACATCTATGGCATTGAAAATTCGTCGATCCAAGACAGACCAGAGGGGGAGAGGGCAGGAAGTTAGGCTGAACCGTGTATCAACACACGAGACGTGCCCAGTCCGGGCTACGGAAGCTTACATCGCAGTGCGTGGGTCTGCTGCAGGCTCGTTTTTTAGGCATGCCACTGGGCAACAGGTGACAAGGTATCAATTCACAGCTGTTATGAGGGCTGCGCTAATATATCTAGGATTCCCCCCATCTGCCTACGGCACGCACTCTTTCCGCATAGGGGCGGCAAGCTTTGCCGCAGAAAATGGCATGCCCGAGCAAGGCATTAGGGAAATAGGGCGGTGGAGATCTGGGGCATTCCGGACGTATGTCCGTGGTGCCCCCACCCCCGAGACCCTAACTGTTATTTCATCTCAACAGGTATTGCCCCGAGGCCGCGGAAGAGGGTGTGGATTATCGGCCACAGCCTTGTCCGATGGGCAGGCAAGGCCGCCGGGCAGACGGGATGGGGAACGCAGCTAGGTCTGGCAACGCTGGCACAAATTCACTGGAGGGGTCGTAGCGGGATGAAGTGGCACCAGCTGCTGCCGGCAGTCCACGCCGCTCCCCGAGACCCTCCGCCGGATGTCATAGTAATTCATCTTGGAGAGAATGACATCCCGCATCTGAAGGGTGTCCAGTTAATCAAGAGCGTCAAATCCGACCTATGGGAGATTAAGAAACTCTTCCCTGGTGTCTGCCTCCTCTGGACGGACTTGGTGGAGCGATTATCTTGGGGTCACGGGGTACACCCCCAAAAAATTGACAAAACCCGAAGGACAGTCAATAGGGACATAGTAAAGTGGCTCACCGGCTTGGGAGGCGAGCATGTGGACACCAGAGTGTTGACGCACAAGAAGCCGGCCTTGTACAGGCGAGACGGCGTGCACCTGTCCCCCCAAGGGAATGACCTATACCTGGGGGCCCTAAAGAAAGCTCTGATTCGGTCACTGGAAGGAAGTTAGAGTTAGGTGGGGGTCGGGTTTGTCCGGCTAAACCCGGCGAACCCTTAGTGGCAGGGGTCCAGTACTGTGAGTTAGAGTAGGTAGAGGGGGCATAATTAGGAGTCATCTCTGTAAGAGATGGGGAGGCCCACCTGCCGGAAAGCAGGGGAAGGCAAGCGGCTGGGCAGCCTCCCTGGGAGGGGTGTCGTGCGACGGCGGTAGGGGCAAGTATGGCCCCCCGTCGGCAGGCATCATTCTCCTTACTCACAAGTAAGGTATCCCCTCACGGCCTGTGGCGCCGCTTGGAGGGGAGACGTGTGATCGTCATTGGGGGGGCATTCGAGGGTACATCGAAGCCACCCCTGTTTCAGGTTTTTTGGGTACTGTTTTTTGGTAATGTTAAAGTACTGGACCCGCATCGCATTAGGCGATTTACCCCCACCTGAATTTGTAGGTTAATTGTTAAATAAAGAGTGCGGCCGTTTAAAACCCAGCAAATCGTCCTGTCTCCTTCGGTGCATCGGCAATGGGGATTAGCTGAACCTAACGTAGGAATTAGGAGGAAATGTTCTTTGTGGCCAAGTTATACCATGGATGTGACCTATACATTTAGGGTAAAAACAAACGAGACAATAGTCCACACAAGGTGGTTGTTTAGTTGGTGTTTGCTGCCCATTTATTAGGTGTCTGCCAGATCTTAGTCCCCACCAACCACATGGCCAACACCCACCACCTACACATGGCGTAGGCCAGGGACATTGCAGGTCCACCAAGCGGGCAAATCCAGGCTAATTTGTGCCTATGTGGCAGTGTCTTGTCTATTAAGTTGCATGCAGCCTCCTTGTGTCCAGGTCTGCCAGCAACATAGAGTCACAGGCAAAAAGCCTAGAGCTCATCAAGCAGCGACCACTTTCTGTCCCTCTCGTTGCTCTCATTCTTACTGGTGCCTTAAAAGCCCAACGCATGCCAGATTCAAGCATGCGTTGTCCTAGCTTGTCCTGGTTTGCCACATGTGCCCAATGCTTGCTGCCCAGGCTGGGTCAGGTCCCCTCTAGTGGGCAGTGAGTGACTAGGTATCCTTGTTGTGCCTAGGCTGCAGCCTGTGAATGATACAGAGAACTGTGCCAGGAGGATCCAGGCTGGTGAGATCGGAGCCTGAAATCTTCCTTCCTAACCCGCCCCCAGGTGCGCCTAATGTTAGGGCTGGTGGGTGGGCGAAGGGATCAGGGACTGTTGGGGTGCCCGAGCCCCCGCTGGCGCCACTCCCAGCCCGGGGCTCCCCCGCCGCTGCACGTGCCTGCTGCGCCGCGCGTACCTCCGGTTGCCTGGGCAACCGGCCCAAATGCGAGCACAGTAGCGCAGCCCTGGGTGATGCCCCTGGGGGCAGGGCCACGTCCTGGGTCGGTGCGCCGCTCCGCACAGCTCCTGGCACATCAGGAGGCGTGCCTTGCACTTCTTAAGCCGGCGCAGGGGGCCTCCCTGGCGCCGGTAATTGGAGCTCAGACTGGCCACTACAGAAGCTAAGTGTTTCTTGGTCCTGGGCCCTCTCCCTTCCTCCTCACATTGTCCCTCACCAACTCCCCAACCCTTGGCCTTTCCTGGAATGTGTGCTGGGCGCATACCTGTAGCGGGCCCCACCAGCCCAGGTCTAGTTCCGTGCTCCGTGCCCTATGATGATAGTTGCCCCGTCTCTTGGAGACATATAGGGCCACAATACTATCCTGACGGGCATTTTCCCCCTTCACATTGGGGGCAGAGCACAAGAGTGAGTGGAACAAGCGAGTGAAGGAGAGACTGTCTGGGCCCCTTTTCCCCCCGTCCCACTGACACCTAATGGCAGGCGTGAAGGAACAGATCTGGACACCCCAGCATTGCTGGCTGCTAGGAGCATCCCCCCCAGGTTCCCAACGCTCCTGCTCTCCCCACGGAAGCTGTGATAGCCATTGGAGATCCTTTGGTGGCTGTCTGTGCCCTGGAATCAGCAACCGTCATAGAGGAGAACAGTAAGCTTTACACACCAGAGGGAGTGAAGGGGGCTGCATTTGCACACCGTGGCCTGCATGATAAAGCCTCACATTTATTGCTAGCTAATTATGTGGGGGTTTTTCTTTACTGTGTTCACAGGTGGACAGGAAGATGCTAGAGAGCAGCAGGATACTCCCTGGGACACAGCAGCAACAGACATGAATGGGAAGCGGGGACTGCAGAGGCGGCTGGTAGGGACAGATGGGAGGATGCCGACTCCCCCACCCCCACCTCACTCCCCCTGCCTCTAGCCTCTGTAGTGCCCTGCAGCCCTCCCAGCCCAGCTCCCTTTGCTCTTCCCCACCGCACCTTGCTCTCACCACTCTAGGGCACTGCAGGGGGCTGAAACACCGGGCAGGAACATGGGGGGTGGGGGATGGTCTGAACGAATGGCTCTTCTTGTTGGCTTGCTACAGGACTGCCACTGCAATGGATGCAGCCCGATCCCACAACAACAAGCACCCAGGACCTGCTCCTTCCTATATTTTATAATTAAAAATATTATTAACTCTGTGGAAGTTCTCCAAGGCACTATCCTGGGCCCCCCTTTACACTCTTTCTCTAGGTAAACTCATTGAAGTTTACCATACTTGTACTCCACATAGCAGTACCACCTGTATGCTGATGGCATGCAACTCTCTCTCTCCACTCCCATGCTCTCCTCCATCCAGTCTCGTATCTCTGACTCTCTCTCTGACATCTCTGCTTGGATGTCTCGCTGGCAGCTCAAACTTAATATTGCCAAGACCGAACTCCTCACCTCCCCCCCAAAAAATGTTGCCCTCCTACTTCCCTCTCAGTTTCCATTGAGGGTGTGACCATTCAGCCTGTCCTTCAGGCACATAGTCTGGGATTCATTTTTTGACTCCTTCCTCTCCTTTATGCCTCAGATCCAGGGTGCTGCCAAATCCTGCTGCTTTGCTCTGCATAATATTGCTAAAATCTGGCCCTGCCTTACTGTGGCCACCGCAAAAACCCTAGTCCATTAAGGATGTGCGAACCTGGTTTGGCCGTTTGGTGTTTAGCCCGAACTTGGCCCGTTCAGATGGCCGAACCGAATGTCCAAACTGAACGCCCAAAGCCCGAACAGTTCGACCGCGTTCGACCCTGGACTCCACCCGGGGTGGAGAGGCTTGGACTAGCAGCCAGCCTGCCAAATCACCATCCCTCTTTTCCTCAGACCACTGGCTTCGCAGTCTGCGATTGTCCACGGGCTAGGCTGCACGGAGCCAATGGGNTAAGTTGCATGCAGCCTCCTTGTGTCCAGGTCTGCCAGCAACATAGAGTCACAGGCAAAAAGCCTAGAGCTCATCAAGCAGCGACCACTTTCTGTCCCTCTCGTTGCTCTCATTCTTACTGGTGCCTTAAAAGCCCAACGCATGCCAGATTCAAGCATGCGTTGTCCTAGCTTGTCCTGGTTTGCCACATGTGCCCAATGCTTGCTGCCCAGGCTGGGTCAGGTCCCCTCTAGTGGGCAGTGAGTGACTAGGTATCCTTGTTGTGCCTAGGCTGCAGCCTGTGAATGATACAGAGAACTGTGCCAGGAGGATCCAGGCTGGTGAGATCGGAGCCTGAAATCTTCCTTCCTAACCCGCCCCCAGGTGCGCCTAATGTTAGGGCTGGTGGGTGGGCGAAGGGATCAGGGACTGTTGGGGTGCCCGAGCCCCCGCTGGCGCCACTCCCAGCCCGGGGCTCCCCCGCCGCTGCACGTGCCTGCTGCGCCGCGCGTACCTCCGGTTGCCTGGGCAACCGGCCCAAATGCGAGCACAGTAGCGCAGCCCTGGGTGATGCCCCTGGGGGCAGGGCCACGTCCTGGGTCGGTGCGCCGCTCCGCACAGCTCCTGGCACATCAGGAGGCGTGCCTTGCACTTCTTAAGCCGGCGCAGGGGGCCTCCCTGGCGCCGGTAATTGGAGCTCAGACTGGCCACTACAGAAGCTAAGTGTTTCTTGAATCTTTGTATTTTTGAGTGTGGGAGGGTGTTTGTGTAATGTAGGTAGTGTGGTTGGGTGAAGGCGGTTGTTTTCCTTATCTGTTCCATCCCAGGTGCGTTTTGGTGTGATTTTGTGTGTCTGACGAAGCGAGTGTGAGTGTGAGAGCCCTGTCCTTCCCCCGCCCCTGGGGCTCCATTCCCTACCCCCGCCCCTGGGGCTCCATTCCCTACCCCCAGTGTGCGTGTCCCCATCTTCCCCCCCCCCCACTCCCCACCCCCCGCCTTGGTCCTGGGCCCTCTCCCTTCCTCCTCACATTGTCCCTCACCAACTCCCCAACCCTTGGCCTTTCCTGGAATGTGTGCTGGGCGCATACCTGTAGCGGGCCCCACCAGCCCAGGTCTAGTTCCGTGCTCCGTGCCCTATGATGATAGTTGCCCCGTCTCTTGGAGACATATAGGGCCACAATACTATCCTGACGGGCATTTTCCCCCTTCACATTGGGGGCAGAGCACAAGAGTGAGTGGAACAAGCGAGTGAAGGAGAGACTGTCTGGGCCCCTTTTCCCCCCGTCCCACTGACACCTAATGGCAGGCGTGAAGGAACAGATCTGGACACCCCAGCATTGCTGGCTGCTAGGAGCATCCCCCCCAGGTTCCCAACGCTCCTGCTCTCCCCACGGAAGCTGTGATAGCCATTGGAGATCCTTTGGTGGCTGTCTGTGCCCTGGAATCAGCAACCGTCATAGAGGAGAACAGTAAGCTTTACACACCAGAGGGAGTGAAGGGGGCTGCATTTGCACACCGTGGCCTGCATGATAAAGCCTCACATTTATTGCTAGCTAATTATGTGGGGGTTTTTCTTTACTGTGTTCACAGGTGGACAGGAAGATGCTAGAGAGCAGCAGGATACTCCCTGGGACACAGCAGCAACAGACATGAATGGGAAGCGGGGACTGCAGAGGCGGCTGGTAGGGACAGATGGGAGGATGCCGACTCCCCCACCCCCACCTCACTCCCCCTGCCTCTAGCCTCTGTAGTGCCCTGCAGCCCTCCCAGCCCAGCTCCCTTTGCTCTTCCCCACCGCACCTTGCTCTCACCACTCTAGGGCACTGCAGGGGGCTGAAACACCGGGCAGGAACATGGGGGGTGGGGGATGGTCTGAACGAATGGCTCTTCTTGTTGGCTTGCTACAGGACTGCCACTGCAATGGATGCAGCCCGATCCCACAACAACAAGCACCCAGGACCTGCTCCTTCCTATATTTTATAATTAAAAATATTATTAACTCTGTGGAAGTTCTCCAAGGCACTATCCTGGGCCCCCCTTTACACTCTTTCTCTAGGTAAACTCATTGAAGTTTACCATACTGGTACTCCACATAGCAGTACCACCTGTATGCTGATGGCATGCAACTCTCTCTCTCCACTCCCATGCTCTCCTCCATCCAGTCTCGTATCTCTGACTCTCTCTCTGACATCTCTGCTTGGATGTCTCGCTGGCAGCTCAAACTTAATATTGCCAAGACCGAACTCCTCACCTCCCCCCCAAAAAATGTTGCCCTCCTACTTCCCTCTCAGTTTCCATTGAGGGTGTGACCATTCAGCCTGTCCTTCAGGCACATAGTCTGGGATTCATTTTTTGACTCCTTCCTCTCCTTTATGCCTCAGATCCAGGGTGCTGCCAAATCCTGCTGCTTTGCTCTGCATAATATTGCTAAAATCTGGCCCTGCCTTACTGTGGCCACCGCAAAAACCCTAGTCCATTAAGGATGTGCGAACCTGGTTTGGCCGTTTGGTGTTTAGCCCGAACTTGGCCCGTTCAGATGGCCGAACCGAATGTCCAAACTGAACGCCCAAAGCCCGAACAGTTCGACCGCGTTCGACCCTGGACTCCACCCGGGGTGGAGAGGCTTGGACTAGCAGCCAGCCTGCCAAATCACCATCCCTCTTTTCCTCAGACCACTGGCTTCGCAGTCTGCGATTGTCCACGGGCTAGGCTGCACGGAGCCAATGGGACTTGTGGTTAGGCAGGCGCAGCAAGTAACACAAGTCATTGCCCTCCCCCCTTCCAACTCCTTCTGAGCTAGCCACTGATCCTGTCAGCAGGAGTTTTAAGAAGTCTCCCTCTTCCAGCAGTTTGTGTTCCTCCCAATCCATTGCCATCCTCCTCCTATTTCACCCATTTGCACACATTTACCTCCGTAGTTTCATTTATTTAGATTAGATTAGATAGATTTAGGTGTTATTTTTATTTTTTACCCCTCCCTGTGTTCTTTCTCCCTACCCTCCATTGAATCCTTCCCTCCTCCCTGTATATATTCCATCCCTGATTCCCTTCCCCTGTTCTTGGATTTTTTTTAGAGTAGCATTAGATTGATTTAGGTTTCATTTCAGTTTTGTACCCCTCCCTGTGTTGTTTTTTGTGAGCTGTCTGTCCCTCCACCACCCACCATCCCTGTGTATATATATATAGATATTAGATAGTTAGTATAGTTAGATAGTTGTAGGAGTTAGCTTAGTTATAGAGATAGACAGAGATAGTGTGTAGTGATTCAGTTTTAATATTTTATAGTGTGTTTGTAGGACTAGCCCTTTGTAGCTTTTAGATAATATTCCATTTAGTTCCATAGGTTTTAGAATAGTTAAGAGCAGTTACAATTAGTGGGAGAAATGGAGACGGGAAGCAGGAGAGGCCAGTCTGCTGCCCGTAAGGCAGGCAATGGGGCACATGGCAGGGGTGGCAGGGGCCGTGCCAGCGGAGTGGCAGCAGGCATCAGCAGCAGCCCGAGCCCATCACCACACCCCAAACTGCACAGACCTGATTTTGGCAGTCAGGCTTCAGAGGCTCCCAGCAGTGACACTAAGGGTGTGGTTCAGCGGCACCTCCTGCCAGCATCCTCCACTGCCACGCAGGGCACTGGAAGGCCTGCAGTTCAGGAGGCTATGGCTATCTCTGCTGCAGGTGCAGGAGCAGGTGCAGGTGCTTTGGGGTCGGATGTTCCTCCAGGGCCACCAATGTACCCAACCCCCATTATTGAGGTGATCCCCAGCAGTCCAAGGCTGATGGATCCCACCCCAGCTGCTAGAGGCAGGGCCCGATCCCCAGGCAATGGCATCAGGGAGAGGAGCAGCAGCAGCTATAGGGAGCACATGGAGAGTGGCAGCAGCATGGTGGGCAGTCCATCAGCCTCAGGGTCCCAGTACTCCCCTTCATGGGACATCACTCTGATTGGGGACAGAGAGGCAGACACTAGTCCCACAGAGGAGATGTCTGGTGCTGAGACAATTGCTGTCCCTCCAAGAGCTGTGTTGCCACCATGTTCTGCCCCTCCCAGAAGGGCTGTCAGCAGTGTGTCACCTGGTGTGGGCCAGAAGGCAGGAGGGGACAAAAAATCCTCAGTCTGGGGGCATTTTAAGTTGGGGCGGGCAGATGATCCCAGGGAGATGCAGTACACTTTGTGCCACAAGGTGGTGAAGCATGGGCAGGTGCTCACCAACCTTGGTACAACTGCAATGGTGAGGCACCTGAAGGGATGCTACAGCGCTGTGCTGCTAAGCAGGCAGGCAGGGACAGTGGACGCCAGTGAGTTCCTGACTGCAGCGGTCAGTCGTCCGCCTCCATCGGTGAGCAAGCGTCCTGCTGTAACAGCTGCCTCTAGCAGCAGGAGCGGTATTGCTGCTAGGGGGAAGCAGCAGCAGCAGCGTCAGTGCACCATGGAGGAGCTGGGGTGGGGGCAGCTACCAAGTCCATCGTCAGCTGCAGGACATGGAGGGCAGCGTGGCTTTCAACTGAAAGCCACGTGCATGTTGGGGGAAATGATCACCCTGGATGGGCAGCCCTTCTCAGTGGTCAGGGACATGGGGTTTAGGCGCCTGATTGGGTTCCTGCCCCCCCAGTTTAAGCTGCCCTTGTGCACCACCCTGAGTTGGCAGGTGGTGCCAGCCCTGTACCGGGCTTTAAAGGAGCGGGTGAGGGAGCAGCTGGCAAGGGCTGGGGGTGCCACCATCTACTTCACCACAGACCTGTGATTGAGTAGGAATGCACAGCACACCTACCTGGCAGTGTTTGGCAGTGACAGGAGGGGTCCCGAAGCTGGATATAGGTAGGCCCTGCTTCAGGCAGAAGTAATGGACAGCCCCCCCACCGCTCAGAACATCGAGGCAGCCCTGACCGCCATGGTGAGGGAGTAGGTCATGCCAGGCGCTCCCTTCACCAAGGGGTGTGTGGTGATGGACAAAGCGGCCAACATATTCAGGGCAGTCCACGAGGGGGCTTCACCGGCATTCCTTGTGTCGCACATACCCTTCACCTGGTGGTCAGGGATGCTCTGGGTTTGGGGGAGAAGGGGATTGGGGCAGGCACCCGTAGCTCCCTGATAGAGCCGGGGAGGAAGCTGGCTGGTTTCTTTAACCGGAGTGTGATGGGCAGCTACCTCCTCCGGGCGAAGCAGGCAGAGCAAGACTCCCCAGTGCACCAGCTGGCATAGGATGTGTCCCACATGGTGGAATTCTACGTTCCTGATGCTCAAACGGCTTCTCAAGCAGAAACCCGCCTTGCATCAGGTTCAACTGGTGACAGCAGGGCACCTCCAGGGTATTATAGGGTGGAATGGGAGATCCTGGCTCACACGGTCTTTGTGCTCAGACTGTTCCTGGCCGTGATGGAGACCATCTGCTCCTCCACAGCCACCATCAGCCAGGTGACCCCTCTGGTCCAGAGTCTCCTCACAAGGCTAGAGGAGATTCTCCAGGAGTGGGATTGTGGCCCTATGGGCAGGAAGCTGGTGGTTGACCTGGTGCGGCAGCTGAAGGCAGGACTGAAGGCGCAGTTCGATGAGCTCCTGAAGTGGGCCGAATATGTTTTGGCAACCATGCTGGACCCCAGGGTCAAGGGCAGTGTGACATGCCAGACAGTGCTCTATGGGCACTGGAAGGGTGACCTGGTGGAGAGGGTCCTCCAGGCAGAGCGGGCTCTTGAGAGTGCATGGCAGCAGCAGCAGGATGCTCCTGGGGTTGGTGGCAGGCTAAGCAGCAGCACCCGTATTGCCAGCAGCAGCAGCTCATATGTGCAGGACACTCTGGTGAGCATGGGCTAGTGCACAGCAGGGCAGGAAGCATGGCTAAGGGCAGTGGTAGAGGTGGTGCCAAAGGACAGTTACGTGAGGGAGTACGACAGCCTCAGCAGCAGTGGAGAGCTACCTAGAGGAGGAGCCATGCATCGAACCCAGCAGCAATCCCTTGGCCTACTGGGCCAGCAAGACGAACGTGTGGCCGGCCCTGTCCAAAGTGGCCAAGGGTCTCTTGTCCTGCTCACCAACGAGTGTCCCCAGCGAGCGGGTGTTCTCAATGGCAGGGGACATTTGCTCGCCGCACCGCCTGAGACTCGGGGGCCAAGTTGGTGGAGCAGCTGCTTTTTATAAAGGTGAACCTTCCTCTGCTGGAATTCCCCGAGCTGCCCCTGGACATGGATTGATGGTGCAGTGGCACACGCCATCCCATGCCAGGGGCAGTCTTGGGATGGGGCTCCTCCTCAATCTGGGCTGTTGCTGCTGAGGTACTGTCCTTCCCTCCCAATGCCCGGCGCCCGCCCTGTCTCTCTCTCTCACACTAGATGGCCTCAGCCGGCCTATCTGATTGACCTCATGATGCTGGGTGGCATTGGGAAGCTGGAAGCCTGCCAATCTAGCTAGATGATCTCGGCCCACCTATCTGACTGGCTCTCTGTCTCTTGCACGCTGCACAGTCTTTGCTAGCCTATCTGAGTGCCCTGCCAAGGTTCCAGCCTGTCTTCCCTACTGCCTCTCATGCCACGCTGTCAGTCTGTCCGCCCGCCCAAGTTGCCAAAATCAAACCCTGCCTCAGTCTGCCTTCTGCTCAATGCTTCCTGTCTGCCCACCTGCTCAGGTGGCCAAGATCAAATCCTGCCTCAGCCAGCCTTCTGATCCTCATGCCATGCTACCTGTCTGCCCGCCCACCTGCCCAGGTGGCCAAGATCAAATCCTGCTTCAATCTGCCTTCTCATGCTCATGCCACACTGCCTATCTGCCTGCCCGCCCAGGTGTCCAAGATCAAACCCTGCCTCAGTCTGCCTTTTGCTTATGTCAAAGTGCCTGTCTGTCTGCCCTGGCAACCCTGGATGATGTGCCCCACTGGCCTAGTAATCTTGCTGCTGCTGTCTGCTGGTCCATGGGTACTCTGACCTGGCAAATCCAAATGTGCCCACGCAATCCTGCTGCTGCCATCTGCTGCTATATGGGAGCTCTTCCCAATCCCTTGTAAATCCTATCATCCTGGCTCCATGGGTGCTGCACACAGGCAAATCCTGCTGCTGCTGTCTCTGCTGTTCCATGGCTTCTGTGCCTGGTCAATCCAATGTCTGCTGCTGCTGCCAATGCTACCTCTGCTGTCTGTGCCATGGGTTCTGTGTCCCGGCAATCCAATGTCCGCTGCTGCTGCCAATGCTGCCTCTGCTGTCTGTGCCATGGGTTCTGCTACCAGGAAATCCAATATCTGCTGCTGCTGCCAATGCTGCCTCTGCTGTCTGTGCCATGGGTTCTGTGCCCTGGCAAGTCAATGTCTTCTGCTGCTGCTAATGCTGCCTCTGCTGTCTGTGCCATGGGTTCTGCTACCAGACAATCCAATGTCTGCTACTGCTGCCAATGCTGCCTCTGCTGTGTGGCTGTGGGTTCTGTGCCCCGGCAATCCAATGTCTGCTGCTGCTGCCAATGCCACCTCTGCTGTCTGTGCCATGGGTTCTACTACCGGGCAATCCAATGTCCGCTGCTGCTGCCAATTCTGCCTCTGCTGTCTGTGCTATGGGTTCTGAGCCCCAGCAATCCAATGTCTTCTGCCGCTGCCAATGCCACCTCTGCTGTGTGTGCCATGGGTTCTGCTACCAGGCAATCCAAAGTCAGCTGCTGCTGCCAATTCTGCCTCTGCTGTGTGTGCCATAGGTTCTGTACCCCAGCAATCCAATGTCCTCTGCTGCTGCCAATGCCACCTCTGCTGTCTGTGCCATGGGTTCTGCTAAAAGCAGAAAGGTGAAGTGCCTCAGCCCTCGCCCTGCCCAAAAGGACAGGATGAACCGCTGTGAGAGGAAAGGACTGACACTGTGAGGTACAAATTTACTATCAATACTGAGCAAATGTTCAAAAAATGAACAACAACTAAAAATCAAACATATAACAGCATGGAAATCCAAACAAAATGATGACAATTCAGCACAATAGAAACACTTGACAATGTGCAGTTGGTTTTTCAGGAAAACAATCTATTTAAATGAGTCAGCCACGGATGAAACTTAGAGCACAAAAACACATGGAAAGTGGTACTGACATAGTCACAATGAATGGTCGTGGTGCATAAAAATATAACATGAAATGCACAAGTCCTAACATTCATACAGTATGTTAACTATGGTGCACAAAAATATGCCCCCACATGATATAATGGCATAGTTCTGGCATATGATTCTAATGTACATATAATTCTGGCGTTCAAATTCTGGCGTTCAGATGCATTTCAGGGATCTTGCCCCTTCTTCAGTGAACACAACTAGTCCACCAGATTAATAACGGCTGCCAAAGCTAAATAAATGCACCGGAAGTGGATAAGAATGCTTGCATAGAATGATAATGCAATAAAATGAAATGAAGTATAAATATCTATCGCCTCCTACCTGGTGCACTGGAACCCAAAAAGCCCCCCTAGGGGGGGCTGGCCAATCGCTCCACTAATCTAATGTTCTGTATGGAATTGAGGGAGACAATTCCAGGGCCAAGAGGGCACTGTGCTATGGAACCTATTCTGAATGGGCTCAAATACACCAGGTCCCCATAATAAATAATTACCTGCAGTTATCACCTCAATGGGCTGTTGGGCTCTCCTTTATCTGGCTGTAGCTGCTCACTATTCCTAGCAATGCATCCCCTATTCCATGTAAGGTAGTCAGCTATAAGCAGCTACTCCAATCTGGATACCATGAAAAATGTGGACAATAATAAGAATATTAAGAAAAGGAGGCTGCCCGGAGGACTATCCATCACATGAAAATGCCATAGCATACTATAAGGACCTGCTATGCCAACATCCAGATCTCCCCCATGGTCCTGGAAAAAAAAATATAGAGACATATGTCATTCACCAGCTAGTTGAGGATAACTGCCAGATCTGAATAAATGTTGGAATACAAATGATAAAGAAGCAGTGTAATGGAAGCCTGCCTGTTATGCTAATAAAATAGCATGCTGGAAACAAATGCCTTTCAAAGACAGGCAGGTCTCTCCCATAGTCACAAATGGTAAAACTCGCCACCAAATTGAAGTCTACTTGTAGGTCTAGGTTGCAGAGGCAGCTGCTGCTGTATCTGTCACTATGAAGACTTGCCAATGCAACTGCGCATAGCAGACTATACCTTGTGTTATATAGGAAACCTGTTCCTGTGCTAATCTCCAATACATAATGATGATCACCTACAGCTGTAAATAATGACCAAGACAAAATCCATGCTGTGGAGACATACTTGTCCAATTACAAAACAAACCCGTTGTGTGATCAAAGGCACCTGAAAACCACAAACACCATGACAAATGAGCCTTGCAATTGCTTTTTATCCTTATTATCTAAAGGTAAACTGACCAATAATTACTGTCATTGAGACCACGTGGATGAAGAGTCCCAAGCCTGAAAATCCAATAGACCTCTCTCCTTTGAAGTAGTGCTGGATTCTGTTTACCACACTACTTCTGTGCATAAGAACCTAAGATCCCCAACTCTGTGCTGGAAATGAAGGAAATGGATACTAGTGGTTCTTTTAAAACTTGTCTTCTAATGTTACCACAGTGTTCCGGAATTCTAATCCTGACCTTCCGCGATGTATACCCCACATATAAGAGGCCACAGGGGCATAAAATGATGTACACAACTGACTTGGTCTGGCATGTGCAAAAATGGTGGAGTACATATTTGGCCCCTGTACTGGGATTAGTAAATTCTATGATGGAGAGGCCATGTTGGCAAACTGTGCAATATCCACATTTAAAATGGCCCTGGGGAATTGTTGATGGAGACACTGCAATGGCTGATGGGGAATGCTGGATTTTAGCCCTGACTAGAAAATCCCTCAGGGATTTAGTTTTTTTATATGCGAAGAGCGGTTTTCTCTCACACCCAGGGATTTCTAGGACAATCTAATGTCTGCTGTCTCCCTCAAAGCTCAACTCTAGGTGCTGTCCTGTTTGTTGTCCCTCCTTGTGCACTAGTCTCTGTCCCTTTTAGAGTGTAGGGATCCCTGGCCCCAGCAGCAGTGAGTGAGCGCCTGGCTCCTGATGCTGATCCAGAGGATTGGGGGGGAGGGGGGAGTACCTGCTCTTCTGTGAATTCGCTTGTGGGTTAGGGTGCCAAGGACAAATTCTTCCCCTTTTGTTGGGATGGCTCTCTGCCTCATTGTAGCTGCTCTGCACCCCCAGTTCTCTCTAAGCAGCGATCACAAAGGGAAGGGGGAAGATCTGTCCATCTTTCTAACAGGACAGCACTGAATAACCAATCCTCCTGCAGCTGAATGGACCCCCAGAGCAGGCTGCCCCCTGCCTGCTACCCTCCTCCCAGGCTGTAGATCCAACCTGCATAGAGTGTCATTTTGTTAGAAAATTCCCCCACCACCTCTTTCTAGACTTGGTACTCTCCCATTTGTGAGAATGAAAGGAGCCCCTCGAAGAAGAACTTTGTTTACAAGGCAGCAACATTTGCTGCGAAGGAGGGGATGGGGGGGGACTCTGCCCCCAACCGTGTAGCAGCGCTGTGGGGCTACAACTGAGCTGTTTAAAAAGGTGGTGCTGGTGGTGCGAGAGAGACTTCTCCGGGACTCGGGAGCATGACTCCCAGCTCCTGCAGATGCCGCATATGACTGGAGCCGACCCTGATCACTGCCGTCCCCCTCCCAGGGCAGGCGCAAATGCGCCCCCCGCCCCACCCCACGCCACGGTGGCTATGCACCTGCAGCGGACTCTGAAGCAGGTAGTCAGAGTCACCCTAAGTTCATTCATTCAGTGATCTAGTCAGCATCACGGTGCATCAGGGACTCGTGCTCAGTGGTGTAAGGCAGCATAAAACCGCTTGTGTTCACAAACTGCAGACACGCCGCATCTGCAGATGCTGGCAGCAGATAATGCGGAATCACAGACATATCAAGGGGAAGTTGGTGGCAAGACACATTAAGTGCGGAGTTCTCGGAATGGAATGGCGGCGCAGTAACAGCTGCTGCCGCTTCTGTCCTAACTGCCAATGCTGCCTCTGCTGTCTGTGCCACAGGTTCTGTGCTCTGGCAATACAATATCTGCTGCTGCTGCCGCCAATGCCGCCTCTGCTGTCTGTGGCATGGATTCTGTGCCCGGGCAATCCAATGTCTGCTGCTGCTGCCAATGCTGCCTCTGCTGTCTGTGCCATGGGTTCTGTGTCCCAGCAATCCAATGTCTGCTGCTGCTGCCAATGCCGCCTCTGCTGTGTGTGCCATGGGTTCTGCTATCAGGCAATCCAATGTCCGCTGCTGCTGTCAATGCTGCCTTTGCTGTCTGTGCCATAGGTTCTGTGTACCGGAAATCCAATGTCTGCTGCTTCTGCCAATGCCACCTCTGCTGTCTGTGCCATGGGTTCTGCTACTGGGCAATCCAGTGTCTGCTGCTGCTGCCAATGCCGCCTCTGGTGTCTGTGCCATGGGTCCTGCTACCGGGCAATCTAATGTCTCATGCTGCTGCCAATGCTACCTCTGGTGTCTGTGCCATGGGTTCTGTGCCCAGGCAATCCAATGTCTGCTGCTGCTGCCAATTCTGCCTCTGCTGTCTGTGCCATGGGTTCTGCTACTGGGAATTTCAATGTCTGCTGCTGATGCCAATGCCACCTCTGGTGTCTGTGCCATGAGTTCTGTGCCCTGGCAATCCAATGTCTGCTGCTGCCAGTGCTGCCTCTGCTGTCTCTGCCATGGGTTCTGTACCCTGGCAATGCAATGTTCACTTCTGCTGCCTCTGCTGTGCCAAGGGTACTGTGCCCCGGCAATCCAGTGTCTACTACTGCGTGGCCACGTGATTCACCCCATGGCAAGGTTTGACCAATTGGCAGAATAGCTCATTGAGACCTGGAGAGTAGGATGCAAACCTGCAACACTTGGCCAAGTAGGGGTGTCAGCCACTGAGCCCTGGCCTGGACTCTGCTGCTGCTCCACCAATGCCAACCAGCCTGCAATGCCCGGCCGAGCTGTGGTGCCAGTCACTCCAGCCCCAGAACCCACCATCAGTGTTCTGGGGCTGTCATTCGACTCATGGGGAGCCGTCATTCCACTTGTCTGCAAGTGTCCCACATCCAGGCCAGCCAGCCTGCAATGCCAGGCCAAGCAGGGGTGTCAGCTGCAGTTACTTTGCCCGGGCAATCCAATGTCTGCTGCTGCTGCTGGTACTACACGTCAGCCATTTGTTTCGCACTCTTGTAGACGTGCATAGCTTGGATGAGTGTGCCGGTGGGCAAGGCTTGTCCAGTTTGCAATAGAGCTTCTTGTCAGTCGAGTAGGATACCAACCTGCAATGCCCTGCCAAGTAGGGGTGCCAGCCACCGAGCCCATGCCTTCCCGGTTTCTGCTGCTGCGGTGTCTCCGAGGATCTGCCATGCTTCCATGGGCCCCCCCTGGAGCGCCCCAAGCCTCTGCGGTGGCCAAACATTCTGAACATTCAGGGGGGGGTGTCTGAACTCCATGGGACCGAACCCACAAACCCGAACTAAGTTTTCAGACTGAACGGCCGAACATCCAAACCCTGTTCTGTTCACACATCCCTACAATCCATGCTCTAATCATCTCTCACCTTGACTACTACAACTTCCTCTTCACTGGCCTCCCCTGCTCTGATCTCACCCCCTTCATCTCTGTTCAGTGCTCTCCTGCCAAAGTCATCCACCTTGCCCATCACTTTCTCCACTTTCAGTCCCTCCTCTCTGCCCTACAGTGGCTCCCTCTACAAGAACGCATTCAGCACAAGCCCCTGGTCTTCACCTTCAAGGCTCTTCATGGCCTTGCTCTCCCATATCTCTCTGCTCGTGTATCCTGTCACATTCCTGCCTTGGAATTTTGCTCCTCCTCTGCCCCCACCCATACCTGATGCAGCTCCCCTGCTCCTCTAAATGTCTTTGCCCCTTCTCTCTGGTTGCCCTCATGCCTGGAACCCCCTCCATGGATACATTTGTTCTGCTCCCTCCCTTCCATCATTCAAATCCCTCCTGAAAAGCTACCTCTTCCGTCCCGCCTTCCCTCCCACCCTCCCTCTCTCCGAATCTCTTCCCTGTAACTAAGTTAAGCACATCCATCTGCATTTTCTCAACCTCATGAATGTATCCTTGTCTCTACTGATGTTCATCTCTCCCTTGCCTCCCCCTCCCTTATCTCTCTTAGATTGTAAGCCCCTTGGGGTAGGGACCTGTCCATAACTATTGATTGTACTGTACCAGGTACACGGCTGGTACTATTATAATAATAATAATAATAATAATAATAATTAATTAGGGGTGTGCGAACACCCCGGGGGTTTGGGATTCAACCCATTTGGGGTTTGGTCCCCCAAAACTATTCGGGGTTCAGTCCGAACCCGTTTGGGGTAGGCGAACCCATTTGGGTGGTGGGCGGGGGCAGGGGGGGACCCAGTTTCCCCTCCATTGAGGCTGCATGTCTGGAAGGGGCACTGGAGCTCACCCCCCCCCCACTCTTCACAGCCTACAAAAATTTTTTTTTTCTTTTTTTTAAAGCCCCCCACCCCAGGGACCCCCCTACCTAGTGGCATGGGGCTCCGGCCCCAGGTTCTGTGGTGGCAGCGGTGGCTCCAGTAGCACTGCGGACTGCATCAGGCCTCTACTAGGCCTTCCAGGTCAGGTGACTGGGTCAGGTGACCCAGAAGGCCTAGCAGAGGCCTGAAGTGCTCCACTGCCAGAGCCAGCCCTGCTGCTGCCACCAGACCCAGGGCCGGAGCCTGACCTACCTGATGGTGTCGGGGCTCTGGGCCCAGGGCCAGAAGCGGCTGTGGGGTTGGCTCCAATGGTGTCAGCAGAGCGTTTCAGGCCTCTACTAGGACTTCTGGGGCACCTGACCCAGAAGGCCTAGTAGAGGCCTGAAGCACTCCGCAGCACTGCTGGAACTGCCGCCGCTGCTGCGGGACCTGGGCCCATAGCCCTGGCACCAATAAATAGGAGGGGCCCTGCGGTGGGGGTTTAAAAAAATTTAGTAGGCTGCACGGGGGGGGGGGAGGTGAGCTCTGGCATCCCTTCCACCCGCACAGTCTGGAGGGAGGGGAAACTGAGTTCCACTTCCCCCCGCCACTTTGTTTGGGTGGTTCGGGTGGGAGGCAGTTTGGGTTTGGGGGGTTTGTGCACGGACCAAACACCCCAAGTTCAGCCCAACCCCCCCAAACCGCATTCGCACATCCCTCTCAATTATCAATATTGTGTTGTTGTTTGTTGTTGTTAATTATTATTATTATTATTATTATTATTATTATTAACAAACATTTATATAGCGCCAGCAGTGTACCTGGCACTTTACAAAGTAATAAAATAATAATTGATAAGCAAATGAATCCAATGTTAAGCTGCTTTGGGGATATGAGGGGGGCTGTGGAGAATGGTGGTCTGGCATAGTGATAAGCCGCTTTGGGTGGTGGGGGAGGGAAGCACTTGGAATTATTATTTATTATTATTTTATTTATTTATTTATTTATTTAGTTATTATTAAGCATTTGTATAGCACCAGCTGTGTATCTGGTGCTTTACAGAACAATGAGATAGATGTGGTCCCTGCCTATGGCTTACAATCTAATAGACTCAGAGGGGGAAGACAAGGAGAGGGGACATAAGGAGAGACAAGGGATAAAAACATTCAAGTGGATGCGAAGTCTCAGGTGCACCTGCTTGGCTTGGTTGCAGTTAGGCAGGAGTCAATGGGGAGGGCAGACAGTAAGTTTTGAGCGGGAAGTTCTAACAGGCATCGGGAAAGGCGGCGAGAAAGAGGTGGGTTTTGAGTACGAATTTGAGTGTGCGGAGGGAGGGGGCTAGGAGCTACAGGTAGCCAGCTGTCTTGGGCATGCTGTAGTGGTGCTGGGTCTGCTTTCAGCCTGGAGAGTGGGACGAGAGGAAGCATGGGACATGACATGCTATGCCATGGGAGGGAAGGAGGCCAGTGCTTCTCCAGCTCAGGGAACCACTCCGCTCCCTGCTTTCAGCATTCCCTGTGCCAGGCCCAGGGCAGCAGCAGGTGATGCCTCAACACCAGGGCCGGCTTTAGTGTAAGTGGGGCCCAGGGCAGGAAACAAATGTGAGGTTCTTATCTTCCACTGGTGACAAAGCTGCCGCTAGGCCTAGAGGTGCTCCCCAGCTCAGGGGGCGCTCTCCAGCCTGGGGATGGCGTGCTGCTTGGGCTCAGGGATGGGCAGCCATTCAGATCACTTACCTGATTCACTGCTGCCACTTCCGCTGCCACCTCCAGCCTGGGCCCCATGCCAGGCTCGGAGCTTTAGGCAGGACGGGCACCGCGGCAGCAGATTAATTCTTCCACTGCACTGCCCACTGCCACCAGAAGTTCTGCTGCCCCCCCTCCCCTGCCTGTCACAGTCTCAGCCAGGGGAAATGAGGGAGAGGCAGGGCCTCTGCCTCTCTCCTCATTTCCCCTGACCAAGACTGTCACAGGCAGCTGGGGGGGGGCACGGAGTTTGGGAGAGGCAGGGCCTCTGCCTCTCCCTCACTCCTGCTGACCCCCTCTGCTGCCTGTCAGTTGGAGTTGGCCAGGAGGCCCGTGCTCAGGGGCCCCAGTTCCCGGCAACTGTGAGGCCAGGAGCTGGGGACCCCGAGTGTGGGACACCCCCCCCCAGGAGCAGGACCCAGGGCAGCTGTCCCACAGTAGGGCTGGCCCTGCTCAACCTGGTGTGGGGGCAAGCCGAGCAGAGAACCTAATGTGCTCAGTAGAAGGCTTGAGCCACTCTGGCTGCCACAAGCATGGAGTGGACCCAAGTGGGCACCAAGTTCCTCTCCTGGGCACACGAGTCAACAGGGGACACTTGGGGACTGGCCCTGGCCAGCTCAACAGTTGGGTCTCCCAGGGATCCACTCAGCTCCTGCACTGCTGGCTGTAAAGTAGGCATCTCCACCAGGTCCCTCAGCAGGCCTCTTTAGCTATGTGGGGCTGCACGGCACTGCAAGCAGCTCAGCCATTAGGACGCCAGCAAAGATCCACGCATCAACCCTGCTGCCCATGTGTTGCTGTGAGCCAGAAACTGGTTGCTGACAATATAGAAAGACTGATTCCTTGTACTTTGAATTTTTACTTTTGTCTTCAGTGTTTACTATAGGTGCTCAATAAAGTTTGCGATTTGCTCCATAAACTCAGTAATGTGTGCACAGCAAAAGGTTACTTCCACATGTGCCTGGGTGTTGATTGCATTGTGTAAATAGCCATTAATACTAAATAGTCATTAGTAAGAGACTGCTAGGGGCTATATTCTGTTGAGGTTAATGGACCATCTTCAGCTTATTAACAGCCCAGGGAACATGCACTATCTCATCTTTTGTATCACAAGCACTGTCTTTACAATTGTATACTAGCTGCCAGTAAGAGGTGTTTGTACTGTGATGGGCTAAATTTTCAACTAATACAGATCTAATAAACTCAGCATTCTGCGCACAGCAAAAGGTTACTTCCAGTCACAGTGCTGGCAGGTATGAACCCCCATGGGTGGATGGTGATGATAGGCGCTGGACTGCCTCCTAGGGTGAGTATAGCCCAGAAGAAAGAAACAACTGGTGCGGTGAGTTCTTCTCATAGTTTGCCACAGCTGCACAATCATGACATGAGGCAGGATACTGGGAAGGGGTGTGTGTGGGCAGAGCATGGCACTTGCCAGTGTATTAGGTTTTTTGCACTAAACCTGTGAGTAGGGGCTCCTGCATGCACATGAATACATGCAGGGGGCTGCCCATTTATTAGCTCTACACACTAAAACGTATTAGGGGGGTGGGGCTGCATGGACCAAATATATTTATAAACACCATTCATGTGTGTCATGGCGAGCTACAGTTCCTTTCTGGCAGGGAGTAAAGCTTCTGTGGGTTCAGCAGTGGTGAACATGTTCTCTGCCAGAGAGAGCCTGCCTAGCATGGCAACTGGAGAGCACCCTGCCAAAGAATCTAGGTGGGGCAGCTGGGGAACTTGCTGCTGAAGGTTTGGTGTGGTAGCTGGAGAGCTCACTGACATGGGATCTAGTTGTGGCAGCGGGAGAGCTTGTTGCCAGGGAAAGCTTGCTGAGAGGGGATCAAGGTGTGGCAGCTGGAGAGCTCACTGACAGGATTGAACTGGTGTGGCAGCTGGACAGCTCACTGATAGGGAAAGTTCTCTGTAAGGACATCTAGGTTGGCAGTTGGGGAGCTTGCTAACAGGAATACAAGACCCCTTTTAAGTGGGCCATGGCTGAGGGGGTGGTCTGTGGGCACACCACTGTGGGGGTGGTGTGGCAGGAGCAGGTGTCCACGGGTACACACCCATCCCCCCCGCATGCCCCTGCATGGAGCAACCGACGTTTTTGCTGGTTGCTCCATGTGAGGGCGATGGGTGGGGATGTGTGTTTGGTGTGAGCATGCACACCCACCCACCCATCCACTGCAGTGTCAGCCGCCGCCCGGTGCGTCAGCCCCTCCCAAGCCCCTTACCCGGTCCAGCGGCGTCACGCCGCCTCCAGCCCAGGCGCCCCCAGCCGAAGGTGCCCGGGGCGAAAGCGGCGGGGAAGAAGGCTCTGGAGGGGCGGGAGCCGCTGAAGAGCCCCGCCCCCCGTTGCGGCGCTCCGCGTGCCTCCAGGCACGCACGGGGGGCGGAGCCAACAGTACTAAAGCCGGCACTGCAAAGGTAGCAGTGCCGGTAAACAGAGCGAAAGCCCTTGGAGAGACTGGCCCCCCCTGAAGCTAAGTGTTGTCTTGACTGTTTCCTTTGCAATTTGCCTTGTGTGTGTCCTATCCTAGTTGCTTCCTGTTGCAGTACGTAGTGTGTGTGTTTTCCCCTCCTGTGTTGTCTGTGTATAGGTGATTTCCTCTGCCCCTTGCCCCTGATTAATTGCGAAGTGAGTGAGAGCCTGCGGGCTCGCATGCTTGGGCCTTTCCCGCTCCCCTGGGGTCATTT
>QEPC01011914.1:227876-243745 GCA_003113815.1 Sphenodon punctatus | reverse complement strand
CATTCCTTCCCTGCCTCTTGAGTGTGTGAAACCCCGTGAACCTTAACTGTGGACCTTGGGACCCCCTCCCCTGTGGACCTGGCACCTCCCGCACAACCCTTCCTTACCAATTCCCTGCCGGGTGCAAGTGGTGTAGTTGGATCCCCTTCCTTGTTCCCCAGCTCTGTGCCCTATGATGATAGGGGTCAAGATTCAGAGTGCATAAGCACACGAACAGACCCAAACACTATCCTGACGGGCCTCCTTTCCTCGCAATACGCTAACAGATCTTCCTTGTGTGTTAGTTGTGTGAGTGGGTGGCGCTTCCCCCCTTCCTACCCCCTCCCACCTAACATGCAGCTTTACAAACAAGACACATCCATCCATGCCCATGGGTGCGACTCATTTTAAAAGGGCCCCTATCTGTTGCAGCTGGGGAGCTCACTTTTAGGGGATCTAGGTGGCACCTGGAGAGTTCACTGCTGGAGGTTTGACATAGCATCCGAGGACCTCAACATTTATTGGTTCCTAGAAACTGTTGTTTGAGTTAATGGATGGGTAAATGTCTTGGGATCAGTTTCTTTTCTTGTTTTATTCTGTGTATCTAAGTTGAAGACCTTCTTTCCTGTACAGGGAAAAAAGAATGCAAGCTTTTTTCTTTACCCCTCTAAAATTGGCATCTGTGACTGAATTTTGTGCCAGGGCTCCATGGCTGCAGTTGTCCTATATGACAATCTTCCATTGGGCCCAAGCCTGGTACTGGCCATTGTCAAAGAGGAAACATTACGGTCTTTTTTTTCTTTTTTTTTTACATGAGACACACCCACTCATGAACATGCAGAAATCTGCATGTTCATGAGTGGGCGTGATCCATGTGAAGGACACAGCATGGGCGCACGCAGTGAGTGGGGGTCCATGCACGCTCCTGCCTAACACACATCCCCGCTTATCCCCATGCACAGAGCAACCGGGGGAAACGGAGGTGGCTCCATGCGTGGGGATGAGTGGAGGTGGGTGGGGATGTGTGTGCGGCCGTGTGCATGCCCCACTGACCCACCCACCCACCACCGACCCACCAGCATGCCCACACACCCACCACCCAGCAACGCCACGTAAAAATGGCCTACGTGGCAAACCCAATATGGCAATCCCTGCTCTCAGAAGGTTTATATCTAAGGACGTGTATTCTTTTTAGTGAGGGAGGAATCTTACAAATTTTATATTCTCAGTTTGGATAAACACTCAAAATCCTCTTCAACCACTGGATCAACTGGGGTCTGTAGAAATGGACAGAAATATTTTCAATCTAGGCCCTTCTGTTTCCAGAACTGGTTGGAACTGATCAGAAGCAGAGTAATATAAGAAACCATTTTTAGAAAATGTTGTCCTGGCTGTTTTGTTCTTCAGATGTTTGGTTTAGGTTCAGGTCACTGTTTCATGATGGCAAGTCAGCCCTAATCTCTTTGTTGGGAATACTGTGATGTCCTACATGTTGATTGATTTACACTAGCAGCGATTGCATTCAGCTGTCTGCATTCTTCTCCCATGACACTTTGTTACAGATGTAACGGGAATGTTTCAAATTTCAGTAAGATTTGTCAATCTTTTTGCTGCAGAGGGTGTTTTCGATGGTCATTGGGGATGTATTTCATAAGGGCTTCTGCTTGTTGCAAGATTTTTTTTCAAGGCAATTTTATTTGTCGATGTTAGATAAGAGGCAGAAAATATTTCTGTAAGAGAGCTGGAACATTGTGTAAAGCTTTCCCTGCCTTTTGACAAGCCAGACTGGTTCCCTACAAGGTCGGAAGGCACAGTTTACTTTCCTTGCACCAACATTGCAGATTTCTGCTCTCTTACCTATGGGATGACAGCGAAGTCCATGAGAATTGTTGACTTCTTACTAAGACTGTCATCCATTTATGCAAAAAAACTTCTGCATTACCCATTGCTGGTTGCGCTTATTGAACCCATAATTTGTAGTGATACAAATACTACCTTGGGCTCTCTGATTAGTTATATCAAGTTTAGGCAGTGGGTATATCGATGGTGTGGTGTGGTAAACTATTGCTGATTTTGTCAGATATATTCTTTTGGTTCCCTGGAATATTTGGACTCATTGTGAGCATCAAATTCATCGTAGGACACAAAAGGTAGGTATCTACAAGTAGAAATCCAGTGGCAAGAAAAGCTTGTGTTATGTAAGGTAAAGAATGCCTTGGCTCTTCTCTTCATTGCTGGGTAATTTATCCAGCTTGATAGAAAGTGAAGGTTCATTTTTTCCTTTCAGTTTAGGCATACAGAAATTAAGATGTATGCAGGGACCCATGTTCATTATGTTTTCCCATTGCTGCCAATGGGGAAAATGTAGTGAACACAGGTCCCTGGATGTACGTAAGGACGTGCAAGTTGGATGGAAACTCTTCTCCTTGATTCTCTTTCCCCCCTCAGCTTTTAGTGCTGAGTTCTCAACTGAATCTCATCCTTTCTTTCTAACTATTCCCTCAAAGTCTCTCTTACTTTGCTCTCCTCTGCATCCCTTCCCTTCTCAAAAGGGCTCTATCTTTGACCCTCTTCTCATCTTGTTTTACTCTCTATCACTGGCCAAACTCAATCTCACAGCTTCCACTTTCACCTTTATGCTGACGACACCCAATTGGATCTCTCCACTTCCATCCAGTCACGTCACTCACTGGCTCTAGCATTTTTGGTTGTCTCAGGCTTACCGTGTCCAAGACTGAACTCCTCATTGTACCCCTCTCGTTATCCACCCCTCCCTTCTTCATTTTTTATGTTCACTATGGGTGTCACCATCCAACCCATCCTCCAGACACCTAACCTGGGATTCATCTTTGATTCCACCCTCTCTTTTACACCTCATATTCATTCTGTTGTTTCCCCCTGCATGACATTGCTAAAATCTGGCCCTTCCTTATTGCTTCTATTGCCAAAGCTCTAGTAATCTTTTCCTTGACTATTGCAACCTTCTTCTTATTGGCCTTCCCCATTCTCACCTTGACCCTCTTGCTTCTGTTCAGTACCCAGTTGCAAAGGTCATCCAATTTGTCCACTGCTTTGATCATACTCATCCCCTCCTCCATTCCCATCCAGCACAAACTCCTTGTACTCACCATGGCCTAGTTCCTTTCTATCTCTCTGCTCTCATTTCCTGCTATGTTCCCATCTGGGAATTTTCCTTCTCCTCTACCTCCATCCTCAGCTATCCCAGAGTCTCTTACTTTCTAAATCTAGGGGTGTAGCAAGTAGCACACTGGCCACCTGCAGGTAATACCCACATTTTTGGCCACCCCAGTGGGCACCCAATGGGTTTATCTGGCCCTCATTGGTTGCCCAGATGCCCGAAAATGCAGCTCTTTCCAGGATGTCCTAGGAAGCTCCTGCCCCTACGTGCTACCTGAGCTGATTCACTGCCCAGCTGCTCCTTCAAGTCCTGATTGCTGCCTCTGCTACGCTTCTTCCCGGCCTCCACTCAGCTGAGCTGGGTTCTTATGGTGCTCAGCTTTTCTAAGTTTGTGTATGGGGAGTGAGGAAGTCTTTTCCAGCACACAGGAGCTGCACTAGAAGAGGTTTCCTTGTTCCCCTCTCTGCTCAGAAAAGCCAAGCACAGGAAGAACCCGGCTCAGCTGAGTGGCAGCCGGAGCTGAGCATCAGGAGGAGCACCCAGCAGCCTGGCGGTGAGTCAGCGCTGGGAGCATGTGGGTAGCCTGTCAACTGGGGTGCGTAGGGCACCCCAAATTTGATGGGGAGCCCAGTTATGTGGGTGCCAACTTGCACCTCTAATCTTTGCCCTTTCTTCCATGTTGCCCTCTGGAATATCCTCCCTGAACACACATGCTCTACTCCCTCCCTTCAAATTCCTCCTAAAAACCTAACTCCTCACCCTCATAGTTTATTATTGATTCTTCTCCTTGTAGGGTGAAAACAGACATAACGCTAACTCCACTTTAGTACTGCTTTAACATTTCTTATGCATGGTGCAGGGCTGTATTGGTGTCATATGCAGCCCTGCAACATGCATAAGAAATGTTAAATCAGTGTTACTGTTATGTCTGTTTTCACCCAGTGTCTTACCCTTCAAGATTCCCTTCCTCCTCTTGTAACTAAGATAAGCACATGAGCCTGCAACTTCATGAGCTTCTCTCTATGTCTCTTCCTGTTCCATCTTCCTTCTTTCTTCTCCTTTCTTTGTCCAGCCTAGATTTTATAACTGTTCGCCACCAGGCACGTTGCTTGAGCTATATAAATAATAAATAAGTGTTCTGTGGTGGCAATTATTTTGTAGGTTTCGCTCATCTCTATGAACGTTTGTTATTTTCAGTATCCAACGGCCTTTTAATAATAAATAAAATAATAATAATAAATAAATACTAATAAATAATTAATAGTTGTATCTAGGAAGTTTACTTTGTTCTGGAGAGGAATTGTAGTGGAGGTTGAATTTAGTGACATGGCAAAATGTTTTTAGAAAATTGTCTCCTTCCATTCACATGAATAAATACAACACACCAACTGTCTAATGGGAATATCTGAAAGGTTTGTTTACCCATTACTGGAGGTCTTTGGCTTCTAGATTAACCATCAGAAGGTTGGCAATCTATAGCGTCATCCTAAAGTCCACAGCTGCTGCAGTGAGTTGCAGGAATATGCCATTGTTAGGACTATGAGATTCAATTCCATTGCTTCTGTGATAATGTCTTGTGGATATTGATGTTCTCTAGATGAAATGAGGTATTAGGGAAGCTATTACATACTGAATCTAGCACAGATGTTTCTATTGTAAGAGATTAGTAAAATTTCAGCATTCAATGGCCCTTATACACCCACTTCCATCTGTGGCGCTCAGTGTTAGCACTGTAGAGTATGCAAGGAGAGTGAAATTTTAGCAGAAAACACTGGAATTTCTATTGCTCACTGTTCATTTTCTAGGTGTTCCTCATTTACATATGAAAATACTTAGTGGGCAGGGTGAAATAGATATCACAAAACTATCTCTTCACCTCGGAGGCACGCCTAGTGCAGCCAAGTGCATTGCAAAGGAGCCAAAGGGCATATAGAACATGCAAAAGCAAAAATGTGATCGCTGATCATTGAGAAGGTGCAATCATGATGGTTGTGTAATCATAATATATTCAGCCCAGAGGACCATTTGTGCATGTTGCTTTCTCAAGGAGATTTGATTCAGTGGGTAGCTTTAGAGAAAGAAATTCATGAACAATTCAGTGTATAGAAGTCAAGTTAGCAAAGTGCTCATGAGATGAGATGACCAGGTTTGCATGACACCAGCAAGCAGGAGCTGGAACAGAAAGATACACACAGTAAAGCAGTTTAGCAAGTATCCCTGTCATGAAATCTTATTCTCCTGTTTTTCTACTTGATAAGATCACATTGAGAACTTCGGGTGCTCAATATTACTCTTCCTGTTTACCCAACATAGCCTGCCTCTTCTACTCTTAGCATGAAGGGTCTAGAATACAAGTCAAGAGGAAAAGCTGTAGGAACTGGCCATGTTTAGTCTAGAGAAAAGACGATTCAGGGGAACATGATGACAGTTTTCAAATATCTAAAAGGACACTATAAAAACACTTGCTCTCCATTGCTAACGCAGACAGGACAAGAAACAATTGGTTTCAATTACAGGCAGGTAGATTTGTTTGTTTATTTATTTATGTATTTTAATAATTTTGTACCCCTCCACCTTCTGCCTCAGACAGCTCGGAATGATTTTAAGTTAGGAATTTTTTTAAAGTTTAACCGTTTGACAGTTCAAGTGTAGAACAAGCTGCTTAGTGAGGTTCTGGAATCTCCTGTAGGTTTAGAAGAGGCTGGTCAGGCATGGCATCTGTTGGGGATGCTTTAGATCCTGCCTCAGGGATGACCTTGGAGTAGATGACCGTTGAAGCTCCTTCCATCTCTCCAGTTCTGAGAACTAACACCAGAAAACACAGCTGCTTGCTAAAGTTTACAAGCAATGCCTCCTGAGCGTACTAATATAATGCTCCAGTGTCTTATGTAATGACTGAATAAGGTATAGAAAAGAGCTATCAGAAGTCTAGGAAACATGCCTACTGAAGACAGACACAGACCTAAGGAGCAAAATCTATTTGGTTTATTGAGGAGGATATTAAGAGAGAACTTGATCTATAGGATACTGTGACAGTGTGGCCCTTGGGGAAGGTAAGTTGCCCTGAATCCAGCCCCAAGAAGCCAGCCTACATATGGAATCAGTTCAGTGCTCTTTATTATATGTCTCATCCTTCACCATCAAAGGATATTTTCAAACGTGATGGCTCCTTGAGCCTTCACGCTTTGATCCTCCCTGTGGTGAGAGTCCTCACCACCTAACTAGAGCCCTCACCATGGCCCTGTCACCAAACAAAAGTGACAGCGTCTGGCACTGGGAAGGGAGCAGGGAGAGGGCAGGGGGACACGTTGACGTGGTACGCACGGCCCCACCCCCGTGCTGCTCAGCGTGGCCCGGCCCCTTCCCTGACAAGCAGGTACAGCGGCCTATGAGGCTGCCACGCCCATCCAGAAAAGCTCCGTCCATGGGCTGGAGTTAGGTAAAGCAGGCCATCAGATGTGATGGCCCGCTCTACCATGGTCTGGGATAGGCTTCACTGGACTGTGGCAGGGCTAACTCCGGGATGTGTGCTGGCAGGGAGCCCAGCGGCCAACCCAAAGTTAGCCCTGGGGTGTACTTTGCTCCCACCTGCAGTTAACATCTGGTGGGCAGGAGCAGACGTGACACCACCATGGTGGTGTCATCACGTGGTAGCATCACGTTTGAAAATGTTCGAAGTCCCAACATCTATATACACATACATGTACAGTCCATACCAGGCAGGCAGTTTCTACTCATCTCCTGTGATAAGCCTCTCCCCAGGCTTTTCTCTGGCCAGAGCTTCCCCTCAGCTACTGCTTCAGAACTCACTTTCCTGAGTCCACCCAGCACTTCCTTCTCTCTGTGCAACCTTTTTCCATACTGAGCCTCCTTGTCTGCTTTTGAGACATTGGGGCTGGCTCTGCCACTCTTAACACAACTGAGTCATTAGCCCTCTAACGCTTTGGGCTTTGAAGTCTCTCAGCGGTGTCCCTTAAAGGGCCAGGTGTTCAAACAGCCTGCTCCCTGCTACGTACTTACCACCCCCCAATAAAATAGCCCCGGCTTAGAAACCTTTCATAGCAGGGTAACAGACTGCTTATATAACACAGTCAACAGTACAATTCTTCCAGTTTACCGATTCCTCTGTACACAAGTATCCATTCATCAACAGTTATACATAATTACCAACAGTTCAATAGCTTTTTAAGGTCCCTAGAGCCTTTGTCACCCCCCGGGACACTCCTCAGTTCTGAGACGCCCTGCTTTGCTCCATTTAGGGGACTCAAAACCTGACTGTCTGTTAGGGACTTCTTCCAAGCAAATAGTTAGAAGCTTTACCCCTATTTTGGGAGGAGTCCTCACCATGTTAACCCCCTGCTTGGCCCTTTCCCCTGCTTAAGCCAATATTACATTGTTGGATTTATTCCATTTCCACATACAAATTCACATTAACATACATATATATTATGTCTCATTATCTTTCCCAACAATTTCCAAAATAAGGGTCCCTGGAACCCCATTCCCCTCGGGTACTCCTCAGACCATTGACCCATTTAATTTCATTTTAGGGACTTAGAGCCTATTATTGCCTTTTAGGGGGACTTGATCCCTAATATTCTTTAAGGGCGTCACTCCAAATAAGTAGATAGGGGACTTTAACCCTACAGTCTCTCTGGGGACTGTAGCCACCCAGAATAGGGAGACCCTGTCCCTAATTGTCTGTCCTGCCTTTCCTGGCTCCCTGGTTCCCAATCCTGGGACGCTACATTGGGTCTTCAACCCCTTCAACCCCTTTCATTTTCCTAGGATACTTTCTTCTCTCCAAGCCACTATTACTACATCTTATCTCCACTTGTCCTTTTTATGTTTATTTGTCCCTCTCTGTGGGCCCTGCTTTTGAGCCCACTAGGTTTTGGTTTCTGCTCTCCAACTACAGATAGAGCAGCCCTCTGATGTTGGCTGCTGTCCCAACACAACCAGCCCAGTTTGCCCAACAATATTTTCAGATTTCCGATCCCAGAGCATCTCTGATTTCTATTGGGATTAGAGCTTTCTCACTGTATATCCAGCTAAGTCTTATTCCCAGCTTTCTCCGTACTCTCCAAATCCATCAAATTGGACAACCCTCCAAAGTTTGCCCCCTCATTGTTCTCTACACAGTATTTAGTAGGGATGGGGGTTTCAGTTTCAGAAAGAACTAAAAGTACCTGATAATGGCTATATCGGATTAATCCAATATTTCAGTTCTTTCTCAGTATCAGTGGAATTGGATCTTTTGCACTGATTTTTGTATTGGATTTTTAACATAGTGGTTTCCCCCATTGAAGTCAACGAGGAAAACCGCAAGGTTAACATTCGATACTGAGAGACCCAAGAACCGAAAGAACTGATATAATGAGAACTGAAACCGATATAAAACTGAAACTGAAATTTTGCCCAGAGTCCCACCCCTAGTATTCAGGAAACCCCTTCGGGGTGTGTTCATTTCTAACATCTTTCACTTCTTTTTGAACTGCCTCTAACTTCACCCTTATCTGAGCCAGTTTCTGCTTGTTTTTTTCAGCTTGTGCTACTATTTTGTCCCATGCTTCTAACTCTGAGTGAAGCACAGTGATCTGAATTGCAGCATGAGTAAGATCTCTTCCCCACTCAGTTTGCACTGTAGCTTGATGTAAGCCCACCAGCCCTTCTGTTTGGAAGTCCATATTTTCTATTTCAGGGAATGCTATGGCTTGGACCCTGCAAGTCCTTAGTGAAAGCACCATATCTGCCTGACATTGGGTATTTTTATTTATTTATTATAAAATTTGTATGCCGCCCCCTCCTGCTAAAAGCATCTCCGGGCAGCTAACAACATAGTAAAACAAATTAAAAAACAACAATAATACAATTAAAAATCCCACAATAAAACAAATTATCCCCTAACCCAACCCACCCAGCCCATCTCCCTCGGGAAAGGCATGGTGGAACAGCCAGGTCTTACATTGTCTACAGAAAGAGGGGATTATCAGTGGTCAGGCGGACCTCTGAAGGGAGGGAGTTCCACAGCCATGGCGCAGCCACAGAGAATGCCCTCCGCCAGGTCGACAACCGAGAAACCCAGGGGACCTCAAGGAGGGCACCCACGGCCAATCCAGTATCCGATGGGTGAGGCGATTCTGCAGATAGGCTGGGCCCAGGCTGTTTAGGGCTTTAAAGGTCAACACCAACATCTTGAATTGGGTCCGGAAGACTATCGGCAGCCAGTGCAGAGAGCGAAGCACCGGTATAATGTGCTCGCATTGGCCCGTCCCCATTAGGAGATGAGCCGCCACGTTCTGCACCAGCTGCAGTCTCTGAACCAGCACCAAGGGTAGCCCCACGTAGAGTGCGTTACAGAGTGAGTGGCCAAATCTGAGTCATACGGCTGAAGCAGACACACCTGATCTAATTGGCCAAATGCCCCCTTCGCCACAGCCGTCACCTGGACATCCAGGTGGAGCTGCGGGTCCAGGACCACCCCCAGACTCCGAACCTGAGATACCAGGGGAGGACAGACCCCATCAGTGATGGGGGCCACCACTCTCCCGGTCTTCCCCACAACCATCACCTCCGTCTTGTTGGGATTTAACCTCAGGCAGCTCACCCTCATCCAATCCCCCACAACCGTCAAACACTGGGTAAGCACCGAGACGGCCGGGCCTGAGTTGGATGAAAAAGTGAAATATAGCTGGGTGTCATCAGCATATTGATGACACTGTACGCCAAACTCCCTAACAACCTCCCCCAAATGCTGCATATACACATTGAACAAGAGAGGGGACAGGATAGAATCCTGCGGGACTCCACACGTGAGGTCCCGGGGAGAAGATGAAAAATCACCCAGGACCACACATTGGGTTCTTCCAGCCAGGAATGACCAGATCCATCCAAGAACAGTCCCGCAAATCCCTGCTTGGTCCCGCAGTCAAGTAACCAACAACTCATGATCAACGGTATCAAATGCAGCCAAGAGATATAACATGATCAACAGGGTAGAACGACCCCGGTCCAACTCACGGGAGAGGTCATCGACCAAGGCCACAAGCGCAGTTTCCATGCCATATCCAAGATGAAAGCCAGACTGTGAGGGATCAAGAAAATTAATTTGGTTCAAATGCTCCTACAGCTGCCGGGCCACCACCCGTTCAATAACCTTCCCTAAAAAGGGAAGGTTAGAGACTGGCCAATAGCTGGCCAGGATGTCAACGTCCAGTGATGGCTTCCTGAGCAGGGGCCGCACCACAGCCTTCTTGAGACAGTCCGGCACCCTGCCCTCCCCAAGGGAGGCGTTGACAATCCCTGTCAGCAATGGCCCTAATGTCTCCCAGCTAGCCTTGACCAGCCAGGACGGGCATGGATCTAGTTCACATTAAGTGGCTTGAACAGTCCCAAGGGCATCCACCACATCTGAGGGTGACACATCCTGAAATTCATCCCACAAAACAGGACAAGACGGGGCTTCTACCGCCTCTGGCTCACCTACTGCTAAAAATGTTGCATCAAAACTGTGGTGGATTTGAGCAATTTTATCCACAAAAAAATCACAGCGGACATTTGATAATTCTAAGTCCAGGTGGAGGGAGGCTAGACTGACCAGCCCCCTCACCACCCAGAAAAGATCCACCGGGCAGACGCAATGAAGGCAGCAAAGAATACTTTCTTTGCTGCCTGCACCGCCACAGCATAGGTACGTAACCAGACTCTATGTCGCAATCGGTCAACTTCAGCAGGCAAGTGACGCCACCGTCACTCTAACCGCTGCCCTTCCCGCTTCATCTGCCACAGCTCCTCTTTATACCATGGGGACCTGCATTGTCGGAGGTTTGGGAGCAGACGCCTTTGGGGCCACCTGGTCGATGGCCTCCACCAACACAGAATTCCATATGGTCACGAGGTCATCGAGTGAGCAGCCATCAAGATCAGAGGAAACATCCCCTAGAGCAGTCTGGAACCTTCCAGGTTCCATAAGCCATTGGGGGCGAACCATCCTAACTGGTTCTGCACCCTCCCCGGGGTCGACATGCACCAGGATACCGGCCCGGAGGAGATAATGATCCATCCATGACAAGGGCACTGATGACACATCCCCCACTAATGAATCCCCCACCTCAAAGCCTGTGCAAAATATCATGTCCAGGGTATGTTCTCCAACATGTGTGGGGCCCACCATTCTCTGAGACAGGCCCATGATAGCCACGGCGGCCATGAACTCATGCTCTGCCCCTCCAAGACTGGCATCGGCATGGATGTTGAAGTCCCCCAGGACTATTGCCCTGGGGGGCCGCAAGACCATCTCCAACACCAGCTGGGTCAGTGTGGGCAGGGAAACTGCCGTACAGGTGTGTGCCCGGTATTGTAGCAGTATCCCTACTCTGGTCAAATCCAACACCAGATGAAGGCTCTCTATACCCATGATAGTTTGCAGAGGAAATCTCCTCACAGAGTATGTATCCTTAAAAATAATGGCTACATCACCCCCCTGGTCCCCAGCCGAGGCTGATGCTGTACTACCCAGCTGGAACTAGGTCAGCCAGTATAGGCCCCGACTCAGTATCCAGCCAGGTCTCCGTAATTCATGCAAGGTTGGCTGCCTGGTCCAGGATCATCTCCTGGACCATAATTGACTTATTGGCTACTGACCTCACATTTACCAGCAGCAAACCAAGGCCAGGGGCCCTCTGATTCCTGATCACCTCACCATTTGCCTGGGGCCTAGTGAGTGGGACAGGAATATAACATCTGTCCCACCTCACAGATCTAATTTGCCTCCCAGAAGGACCATAATTCCCCCAGCCCACAATGACCCCTATAGTACAGACTCCCCCCTGGTCTGTCCCCCAAACCCCCCACCCAGAGGCCATCCCGCCACTTCCCCGAGGGAGACCCCCACCCACTAATACACCCCCTACCCTCCTCTTGCATAGGAGGGTAACCCTCCCTCCCCAAAGGGCTGCACCCCTCCCTCACACTGAGGGGGCACACCCCTCCCCCCCAACCCAGTCCCTTCATCCCTCACCCACATAATACAAACAAGCCATCCACCTCCTCACCCTAAAACAACTATACCCCTTACTCGCTGCTAGTACCCTCCCGACCCCACTAAGGTCCATGCCTAAGGGCCCTTTGACAGTAGCCCTTAGGCATGTGGCCTGCGCTCCACCAAGCAGCAGGCCTCTTATCTCCCTCCCCTGGCTCAAAAGTCCTGGGAAAGTCCTGGCCCTGCCCCCCTTTCCTCCCACAGGGGAGGAGGGGCAGAGTGTCACCTGGGCCTAAGACTGGGCAGCTGGAACTCCCAGAGGAGGGGCGAGCCCAGGAAAGGGCTCCCATGCCCTGCAGTGGCAAGCAGAGCAGGCAGGCAGCAGAGCGGTGGATGGGTATCAGGTTTTCCCCAGGCTCTTTGACCTTCCCATAGTTGCTCGAGGCAGAGGTCTTTTGCTCTTTCCCACATCCTGTCATGGCAAGCCACTGTCTCTGCCATCTCCTATCAGATCCTTTATTATTATTATTATTATTATTTTATTTTATTTTATTAAGCATTTACATAGCGCCAGCAATGTACCCGGCACTTTACAGTTGTAATAAAGAGACACAGTCCCTGCCCCAGTGGGCTTACAATCGAAGAGAGAAAAGGGTGGGGAGACAAAGGGTGCGGGAAACAGAGTAAGAGACAAGGATACATACATGAGGTCTCAGGTACACGTGCTTGACTTAGTTACAAAGGTGTAGTTACTCATTTAATGTTACACACACATTATTCTTCTTTTAAGGTCCTGTTTTCCTGTAACACACCCTCTTGGGAGGCTTTCAGCCGATGTAACTCTTCCTGGAGAGCTTCCTTTTGGCTCTTTCATTCTGCAAGAGCCTACCTATTTCTTCTCCAGTAAGCATTGTGAGGGTGGTTTGGTTCCTTCTTGTCACCACATTTTGAGCAGTGTGTGGGCTAGAGTGTGGTTTGTGGGCTAAGTCTACAAGCATGCTCACTAGGGGCTAAGGCAATGCTCAGAGACTAAGTCCATGGGCATGCTTGTTAGGACTAAAGCAGGACTCCGAGGCGAAGTCCGCAGGCATGCTCGGAAGAACTGATCTAAAATGGGCATGTGCAAGGGCTATAAAAGCCAAAGACCCCATTGGCCATAGGAGAAGGTTCCCCCAGGAGAGCTCCCCCACCCTGAGACATCCAGGACACAAGTGGAACTACAGAGGTGACTGGAGGAATACGAGATCCACTCCGATGTATCTGCTATTACCTACAGCCAAGTGGGACCTGTCTTGTTATTCTCTACATAGACTGTGGGCTTTCTTAAAGTCCAAGGACTCAAAACGGGGTTCGCCCCTACTAAGAATATTTATACTTTGGCACTACTGGTAGTGATAGGCCTGGCTTAAGGGGAGGCTGGAGGCCAAGACCAAATTGAACCTAACTAGTTTGAAGTTACAACAGACTTACCCCAGGATCTGGCCCACTTGGTGGTTGGACACTGGGGAGACTTGGCTGGTTTGAAGGGTTTGGCAGGGGGTCCAAACTGACTTCCCCATAAGGCTGCCAGTGCCCTCTAGGGGCTCTGGAAGACTGCCCTGCCACACTTTTCAGTTAGATAACTTATAGAGTACTTCTTAGCTGAGGTGGGGGTGGGGGGGTTGAAAATTGAGATGGAACAAAAATCTTGGTGGGGTAACTGAGTATCCTAGCCCCCACTCTGCTAGGGTCTTGTCATTAGCAACCAGCATTATCTGAAGCTGCCCTTCAGTGAATAATATTTGTTAGCAACAGTTATCAATTAGCCTATTAATAAACTATGGCCCTTGGACACTTGCAGATGATAAGCACATGGTAAGCACAGGATGCAGGGAGCACAATGGTGGCTTCAAATTCCCTCCTACAACTGCCAATCATGGTCACGATTTCTTAATCAACAACAAAGCATAGAGTATTACTCTTTAGGTTCCCTCCAGTTCCTGTGCTACTTGCTACTGAGAGAGGTCTTTCTCTCCGTATCTTTATCCATTGTCAATTGTTTCCCCTTTCCCATACTTCTCAGTGACACTGGTGTACCATGGTACCAGGGAAATTTCTCGTGAGCCGCAGCTTGTTAAAGAGTCCATAGTGCTGCCTCCCACTGATTGACGCCCTTATTTAAAAGTTGAAAAAAGTGCACTTGGTGGAAATGATGGGCTGCTGTCTGTGCAGCTTCAGAGTGAGAGCTGTGATGAAAGGCACTGGATATAGGTGCACTCAGATACACCAGCGATTGAGTTTGGAAATTGAAGGGGGGGGGGGGTTGCTCACAAAGTTGCCTTTGGACTTTTGATGGATGAGTAACTTTTTTGTTTGTTTGTTTTAAAATGGCTTTTTGGAAGCAAACAATATCCCAAAGTATCTGCCTACTACGTAGGGGTGTGCACTTCGTTTTTGTTATTTGGATAATGAAAATAAAAATTTTGTTTTTCATTTTTCTTATTAGAATAATGAAAATGAAAACAATAATAACAAAATCAATAAGGAAATTTAGTGTTTTGTTATCGGTGTTGGTATTGGTATCTCACAAAACGGAACATTTTGTTTTTGGTTTCATTTCCGTTTTCATCAGTGTGTGTGTGGACTATAATGAGATGCAGTCTGCTGGCACTTCTGCCACTGGCACTTCTAACGCACACACGCACAGCTCCCCCTCCCCCCTGCCCATGCTTATGATAATGGAAATGAAGTTGAAAACAAAATTTTTGGTTTCATCTGATACTGATACCAATAACAACACCGATAACGAAAAATGAAATTTTGTTATTAACAAAAATGAATAATGACAATTTTTAATAACAAAAATGAAAAACAAAAACGAATAACGACATGGGTTCCTGACGCACAGCTCTATTGCCTAGTCGGGGTGGGACATCCAGGCAAATACCGGGTACCGGATTTACCGGTTCCCAGATTTCAAAATGCCGGCATACCGGATTAATACCGGTATACCGGTACCGTTTTTTCCCCATTGATTTCAATGGGGAACTGTCCCCATTGAAATCAATGGAGAAAAAAAACAAAACCTCCCCCCTCCCCTTCCCAGACTGTGCGGGTGGAAGGGGGGACACCACCCACCCACCCTGCCCAGCCTGGATTTTTTTTTTTTTTAAAAAATTCCCCTAAGTCCCTGGGCTCTGGGACGGGGCCACCGTTGGCGACCCAGAGCCTGCACCAGCAGCAGGTAAGTGTACCGGTCTGGTACCATTGATCCCTGGGGTGGGGGGTGGTTTAACACCCCCTCCACCCCAGGGATCACCCTACCTCACCCACCCAGGGATCAGCAGCAGGTAAGTGTACCGGTACTGTTGATCCCTGGGGTGGTTTAACACACACCCCACCCCAGGGATCACCCTACCTCGCCCACCCAGGGATCACCCTACCTTGCCTTCAGCTCTGGGTGGCGGCAGTCCGGAAGCCGGCTTCAGCTCTGCTGTGGCTGCCGGCTTCAGCACACTAGTGACGCTCTAGGCCTTCTGGGGAATCCAGAAGTTCCCCGGAAGGCCTAGTACGCCTCAATAGCGTGCTGAAGCCGGCAGCCACAGCAGAGCTGAAGCCGGCCATTGGACCACTGCCGCCCGGAGCTGAAGGCAAGGTAGGGTGATCCCTGGGTGGGCGAGGTAGGGTGATCCCTGGGGTGGGGTGTGTGTTAAACCACCCCAGGGATCAACAGTACCGGTACACTTACCTGCTGCTGATCCCTGGGTGGGTGAGGTAGGGTGATCCCTGGGG
>QEPC01011914.1:177533-217010 GCA_003113815.1 Sphenodon punctatus | reverse complement strand
TTAGTGATTTAGTTTTAGTGTTTGTAGGAGTAGGTCTGTGTACTTATTAGATAATCCATTTACTTCATAGCATTTAGAATAGTTAATAGCGGTTAGATTTAGTGTAGACAGATATATATACTATTAGATAAAAAAAAAAAATAAGAAAACCCCATATAAAAACCAAAAAACCAAATAAAGAACAAAAGAAAACCCAATAAAAAACCAAAAAAACATATAAAAAACAAAAAAAACCCCATAACACTTCCCGAACGGCCGAACGGCCGAACCGAACAGCCGAACGGCCTAACCGAACAGCCTGTTCGGACGAACGAACCGAACAGCCGAACCCGAACTCAGCGAATGAACCGAACGAACGAACCCGAACCGAACGAACCGAATGGACGAACCGAACGCAGCCGAACCGAACGGCCGAACCCGAACCGCGATCTGTTCACCCATCCCTAGGCCTAACTGAGTAAGGCATGGCAGGGAGAGGGGTCACCACTACCAGCCAGGGGTCCTCTCTTTCAACACATCCTCGTCAGGTGTCCCAGTTGTTAAAGGATTAAAAAAACCAACACCTCCTGGCCATCACCACAGCTGAGCCAACCCCTGATGAGTGGTGAAGAGCATCTGCCTTGTCCGTGGCTGCACCCAGGAGAGAAAGAGTGTGTGGAGGTAGGGAGTGGGGATCACTTTCCCATGTCTTCTCTGGTATGGGGCAGGAGGTGATCTATTTAGCAGCATTTCCCAACTCTGACAGCTTGGAGACAGACACGGGGAGGTTCTGGAGCAGCAGAGTTTCCCTGGGGATATGGAAGCACCTCAGAGAGCCTGATGGGGCTGTGTGAGAAAGAATATCTGGAGAATATGTAAACACTGGGGGCAGAGGAGGCAGTCACTTTCTTGGGGGGGGCACCCCTATTCACTATCCCTATGCTGCTTTGCTGCAACACTTCAGCCTGCTTGGGACTTAGAAGGGGTGGGTAGGGGTCTCCCACTTCAGCCTTGCCCAGGAATCTGTCCAGTACTAGAGGAGCTGAGAAGCATCCTTGATGGTGGCTGAGCTGAAAAGGCAGGGAATGTGCTTTGCAAGGGCTAGGGTGACCATTGTTCTGGTTTTATGCTGGACAGTCCTATTTTCTGAACGGGTTGCCCCTTGTCCATTACTGAGCTGATCCAGACACATTTTTGTCTGGTATTTTTGAGATGTTGCCAGTGTCTGGTATTTTTGAGACACTGCATGATCTCATGACTCCCGGACAGGAACTGTGGCATCAGCAGCATGGAAGTGAGCACGAGGGTTATTAATTAATAATTAATTATTATTTATTATTATTATTATTTTATTAGTATTAGCATTAGCATTAGCATTTATATAGCACCAGCGATGTACCTAGCGCTTACAAAGAACAAGATAGACATGGTCCCTGCTCGAGAGCTTACAATCTAAAGACGGGGGGAGGGGGGACAGGGAAGGGGGAACAGAGGGAGAGACAAGGGATGTGACATTCATGAGGATGCGAGAGCTCAGGTACACGTTCTTGGCTTGGTTATAGTAAGTTGGGAGTTTGCAGATAACAGGTGGGGGATAATCCTGGGTGGGAATGGAAGTGCGGAGTGAAAGAGGTGGGTTTTGAGGAGGGACTTGAAGCGTGGAGGGAGGGGACAAGGCAGATGAGGGCAGGGAGGGAGTTCCAGGCGTGCGGGGCAGCGAGTGAGAAGGGAGGAAGGAACCTGGAGCTGCAGCTGCACCATTGTCCACAGTGGTCCCAGGAGGGGCATGTACATTTCAAAGGCTGCTTCCCTCCCCCACAGCACCTCTCTGAGAGGCACTACTGCGGGTGGAATCGTTGACCCATACCGGCTCTGGCTGAGACTGCTGTGAATGATGGTGAATCTGCATCTCCAGGTTTCCTTCCCAAGCCTCGTGCTCGCCTCCATGCTGCTGATGCTACTGTTCCCACCTGGGAGTTGTGAGATCATGACTTCCCAGGAATCTGATTTACCCAGGAATCTGAGGAGCTGGGCTCCACAGTGGTCCCAGCCAGGATTTGTAAGTTTCAGGGTTGTAGCTAGGTTGGAATGGGCTCAGGTGCAAAAAATGGACTTGGGGCCCTCCCCTATCACCATTCTCTCTCTTGACCCACCTCATCCCCTCCTTCCTCCCCCCAGTGCCTCTCTCACCCCCACTCCCTCTGCTTGCTGTGCTTGAGCTCTGGAGACTGTGGCTCCACTGCCTGCCTCATGCTGCTGCTGCTGTATCTCACTCCATGCTGTGCTGCCCACTCATGGGTCACACACGGGTCATGCACTGCAGCTGCTTCCACTCAGCTTAGTCTCTGCCCAACCGCATTGCAATAGGGCAGGATTTGTGCCCCCCCCCCCCAGCTTGGGCCCTGGGACAAATGTCCCTCCTGTCCCTATGATAGCTATGCCCCTAGTAAGTTTCAAAGGCTGCTTCTCCCTCCTCCCAGCGCCTCTCAGGTGGGAGGCATTGGAGTGAGGAAAGCACCAGTGGGCCTTTGAAAGTGGCAGGCCCCAAGTGGGACCCCTGTGCAGCTAGGGCTTGTAAGTTTCAAAGGTTGTCCCCCCCCCCACCCTTACACACATGCATACAGCACCTCTCTCCTGAGAGGTGCTGTTGCAGGGAGAAGTGCTGGCCTTGGCAGGCCTTGGCTGGGATCACTGCAGAGCAGGCCTCCATAGCGTTCCCAGTTGGGACTTGTAAGTTTCAAAGGATGCTTCCTGTCCCACAGTGCTCAGTCGGTGAGTGCTCTCCTCTCACAGTAAGATGTCCTGTATTCTGGGGATGTGTCACTGGCGAGCCACCCTAGCAGAGCCTTGCCTAGTTTTTCCCCACTGCAGAAGAAGCTCAAGTACTGTTAAAATAAACAAAGTAGCAAGGTCTCATCACTTGGAGCAAGGGATGGAAGGAGCTGCCCACTCAGCTGAGGGGGTCCCCTCCTCATTCGTTTGGTCAGGGGCTGAAATATTACCCCTTGGCTGAGGAGGAGGGAGCAGCAGTAGCACTTTGGGGCATGGGCTGTGTGGTTCAGCAAGTGGGCACTTCCTGTGCTCACCAAGCAGTTGCTGGGGGGACTTGCTGGGGCATAAATACATTTATTTATTTATCAAATTTAGTACCCTGCCCAGCCTGGGGTGGCTTACAAGAATAAAAACATATAAAATTTGCATAGGGTCCTGCAGACAACAAAAACAACAAAATAAAACAGTAAGTAAAAGGGGAGGCATCACCTCCCGCATAATTAAAATCTCTCATATAAATAAACAACACCCCACCCTACCTCCCTAAACATTCCACCCTCACCCCTCCCCCTCACCAAAGGCCTGGCGGAACAGCCAGGTCTTACATTGGCGCCAAAATGAAGGAGGATCCGGGATCACCCGGGCCTCCACTGGGAGGGAATTCCACAGCTGTGGAGTGGCCACTGAGAATGCCCTCTCCATAGTAGCCCCCTTAAATACTCTGGGGACCTTGATAAGGGCTCTCCCAGATGACCACAAGGGCCAGTCAAGGGCACGGGGAGTGAGGTGGTCCCACAGATAGGTACAACCCAAGCCATGTAGGGCTTTATAGGTAAGAACCAGCACCTTGAATCGGGCCTGGAAGACTATAGGCAGCCAGTGCAGAGAATGGAGCACTGGTGTAATGTGCTCCCAGCGGCCCGTCCCCGTAAGGGGGAGGGCCTCTGCATTCTGCACCAGCTGCAGTCTCTGAACTGTCACCATGGGCAGTCCCTCGAAGAGCGCATTACAATAATCCAATCATGAGGTAATGAAAGCATGAATGATAGTGGCCAGATCAGAGTCTGAGATGTATGGCCGAAGCCGACGCACTAGATGTAATTGGCAAAAAGTACTCCTCGCCACAGCACCAACCTGGGCATCTAGGCAGAGCTGCAAGTTGAGGAGCACTCCCAGACTCTTGACGTGAGGTACCAATGGGGGGCGGACCCCATCAGTGATGTGGGGTGGACCCCATCCATCGCCTTCCTCACTAACATCGCCTCTGTCTTGTTGGGATTCAGTCTCAGTCGACTCAGTCTCAGTCGACTCGCCCTCATCCAGTCTCCCACAGCTGCCAGGCATCATGTAAGCACCGAGACTGCAGGGCCTGGGTCCGATGAAAAGGAGAGATAGAGTTGGGTATCATCAGCATATTGATAGCACCGAACTCCAGTACTCCAGACGATCTCACCCAACGACTGCATATACACATTGAACAGGAGAGGGAAAAGAATAGAACCCTGTGGGACTCTACACAAGAGGTCCCAGGGAGATGAAAAATGTTCCCCAAGCTCCACCCGCTGGGTTCTTCCTGAGAGGAATGAACGGAACCATTCAAGAACAGTCCTGCTAATCCCTGCTTGGTCCCACAGATGCGTCACCAAGAATTCATGGTCAACGGTATCAAAAGCAGTCAATAGATCTAACAAAATCAACAGGATCGAATGGCCCTGGTCTAACTCCTGGCAAAGGTCATCAACCAAACCCACCAATGCACTCTCAGTGCCATAGCCAAGATGAAAGCAAGACTGTGAGACATCCAGAAAACTGAGTTGGTCCAGATGCTCCTGAAGCTGTTGAGCCACTACCCATTCAATAACCTTCCCTAAAAAGGGAAGGTTAGAGACAGACCGATAACTGGCAAGACTGTCAATGTCCAAAGATGGCTTTTTGAGCAGCGGCCGAACCACCGCCTCTTTGAGGCAGCCTGGCACCCCGCCCTCCTGAAGGGAGGCATTGACCACCTCAGCCAGCAGCAGCCCTAGTGTCTCCAGTCCTGGTAGGCCTTAGCTAGTCAGGATGGGCATGGATCTAAATCACAAAAGGTGGCTCTAACTGCTCCAAGGGAGCTGCATCAGCGAGCAAAAATGACTGAAACCGATCCCAAGAAAGTGGAACTTCCCCATTGTAATAAGCACAGTGTCGAAATCATGGTGAATCTGAGCAATTTTATCAGCAAAATAATCAACAAATGTGTCTCAGGGTCACGGGAAGAGTCCAGGTCCAGGCGGAGGGAGGCCGGACCGACCAGCCCCCTCATCACCCGGAAAAGCTCTGCTGGATGAGATTTAACTGATGCAATGAGGGCAGAAAAGAAATCCTCCTTTGATGCCCACACAGCTACTGCATTAGGCTCGTGACGTAAACTAGTTCTATGTTGCAATCGGTCAGCTTAAGCATGAAACCGTTGCCACCATTGCTCCAACTGCCGCCCTTCATGCTTCAACAACTGCAGCGCCTCAGTGAACCAAGGGACTCTGCAATGTTGAAGCTGAGGGAGTGGACGCTTGGTAGTCATCTGATCGATGGCCCCAGTCAGCAAGGTATTCCAAAACTTGACGAGGCCATTGAGCGTCTGGTCGGCAAGATCAGTGGGTAACTTCCCAAAAGCAGTCCGTAACCTCTCTGGTTCCATCAGTCTCTGGGGGTGGACCAACCAAACTGGTTCCACACTCCTCCATGGGCAGACGTGTGCTGAGAGACAGGTCTGTATGAGGTAATGATCTGTCCATGACAAGGGGATCACTGACACCTCCCCCACTAATGACTCCCCCGCCTCAAGGCCAGTGCAGAAGATCAGATAAATCAGAGAAAGAGTCTGCAGGGGTCAGGGAAACACATCACACTGCTTCTTCCTCCTCTCCAGCCAGATAGGAGCTTCCACTGCCACAGGCTGAGCCAAGCTCAGGCAAGCATGGCCTGAGCTTACCCACATTCTTGCATTGCCTAGTGGATCCCAGCAGGGAGTAGCCCCATTTGAGAGAGGCTGTCCAAAATGGGTTTGCTCACTCTTGGAAATTTCCTTCCTGCTTGAGAAAGGTAAATTGTTGCTAGAAATAAAACAAACCTGGCAGCTTCCCACTCCAGGTACCACAGGGCTAGATAAATTTGCTTTCCCTTTGTAAATTAAAAATACTTTATTGTTTAAAATGTAGTTTTCAAAAGAGCAAGCCAGGAATCTGAAGCTCTGAAACTCTGGGATGGAAAAAAGCAACTGGTTTAAGGCAATTAAAAAAAGCTCTACTTAAATTGACAGAACGAACACATGGATCAAGCAGCTGAATATATTTCAAGGAAAGGAATCCATTATTTTAAAAAAAAAAAATGGTTATTCTTCCAGAGCTGAATAAATTTTAACCAGCTAAAATAAAAATGTCTCCCTATTCAAGAGACAGGGTGAGATTTAGTATTGCACATGGATTGAAGACTTTTATTCTTAGATCAAAAACCTTGAGGTTAAAAGAGGCGTTAAGGCTTTTACAAATAGGGAAGCCAAAGAACCAGGACACCTGGTTTCTCTGGGAGGGGAGTGAGGACTAGTAGGATAGAGGGGGTCAGGCTGGGAGCCAGGACTTTTGGGTTCTCTAGGAGGGGAGTGGGGGTTAGTGGGTTAGAGCAGGGGAGCTGGTCCTGGGGGAAGGCAGGAGAGGCTAGGGAGAAGGGGGGAGATGGATTGCTTACAATCTGTAAGTCAAATCTGAAAATCAATTGTCACCCAATAGTGCCCCCGTTCTTGTCTATTTCCCTGTCTGACTTTTACACACGAATGAATACGTAGACAAGGGCCATGATCCACAAACCACTTCCTCTAGAGTAAGTGGTTTGTGGATTGCAGTCAAGTCATCTGTCTCAGAATATATGTGAGGGAGTTCTGTAAGCAACCCTGCCCTTTCTGTACTTGTAAACAAAAAGAAGTGAAGTCAATATGAAATGAAAGAGTTCTAATGCATTTACCACTTTTTAAAAAAATCTCAGCCTTTCAACTGTTCTCTAATTGTTCCTGCTTTCTATTTATTCAATCTAGTCAGGGTTAAGGCTAAATAACTTTTGGAAACAACATGAAATAATTTCCTAGCAGGGATAAATGTTAATGCCTTGTATTCTCTTCCCATATTAAATGGGACATGCTTGGTTTTCATTGAAAGAGACTTCTCTGCAAGAAACTGGAGCAGGTTCCTCATCAATGGGTGAATGAGGCATTTTGCAGATCCCAAAATAATACGCTCTCTGTCCGTGTGTGTGTTTTCTTTTATAAATTATTACCCTTCAAAAAACAGGGAAATTCTAGGCTCAGAAAACCTTTCGGTTTATCAGAAGAGTTAATGCTCTTACAAATCCACTTGAAAATTGTAAGTTAAAGGCTTTTGCCTTAACTTGTGTGCCATGTAAGCAGTAAAAACATTGGACAGTCTCACATATTGTGCTCACAACTTAGGTTCCGTGCACTCACACTTTGCCATGGTCTTTCAGCTCCAATCCTTTTCCTCTGCAGGCTGGGGACAACACTGAATCTGGGGACAGAAGCAGGTCAGGGGCAGCAACCTGCCCTCTGACCACCTCCTTTTCCTATATGCTTTCATTTGGGTTGGGGAGAATGGGACAACAGAGTACTGGAGGGCTGTATATGGGGGAACAAAGTTGATGGATTCAGAAGGTGTACACAGAGAGAAGACTTGTGGCAGCCAGGCAGTGGGGGAAATGTCTGTATGGGGAGGGGGCAGCCAGGTGCTGGGGGAATGTTTATTGAGGAGAAAACTGAGAAATGGGTGATGCATATGCATGGATGAGGCTGGGGAGCAAGCAGGACAAAGGATAAGTATGTGTATCACCAGCAGTGAGCATACAGGTGCTGGGAGGGGTGAATATTGGGGGACAAACCTAAGAGGTGGGTGATGTGTTTTCAGGTACAAGGTCTGCAGACAGGCAGTGGTGGGGGAGCAGTGTTTGTATGGGGAAGGAGTATCCAGTGAATGTGGGTATAAATGGGGGGGGGGAGGAGAAGGCTGAGAGATGGGTGATGTGTATTCAAACACTAGGTTTGAGGGACAGCCTGGGGTGAGGGCTAAGTGTATGTATGTGCTTTCAGTTGGGATAGGGACAATGGGACATCCAAGAACTGGGCAGATGTGTATAGGGGAAACAAAATTGAAGAGTATGGCATGTGTACTGGCAGACAAGACTGGAGGTAGCAAGGGGTGGGGAGCAGTCTGTGTATGGGTAACAGACAGCCAAATGCTGTGAGGAATGGGATGTATATGTGGGGATGAGACTGAGTTAGTGAGGGGGTGGGGAGCAGTATGTTTATGGGGAGATGGTACTCAAATGCTGTGGGGGGGCATGTATGGGGGAAGAATACACGGACGAGGTTGGGGAGATAGCTGCTGCCTGAGAGGAAAGCTATAAAGTGAAGGAGAAATCATCAGTACAGTGGAGATCAAGCACATAATATTGGGGTGGGGAGGAGCTTGCTGTTCCCAGCTTCAGTTTTGCCCCCAACTTGCAGAGGAAGAGGACTGGGGCTTAAAGACCAAAGCAAGGTGTGGGTGCATGGAGCCTAAGTTTTAAGTGAGCACAATATGTGAGACTGTCCAACATCTTTACTGCTTGCATGGCATGCAGGTTAAGATGGGAGCCCTACAATTTCTATGCTTTTTGAAGCATGGGTAAATTTGTAAGAGTCTTAATGGCCAGAATGGCACCCTGCAGGACTCCACACAAGAAGTTCTGGGGGGAAGACGTACACTCCCCCAAGACCACCCGGTGAGTTCTCCCGGCCAGGAACGAACGAAACCAGTCCATTTGTGAAACTGAGAAGTTGCAGGTACACATGCTTAACTTAGGCCACTTTCAGACATTCTCCCCCCCCCCCCGGTGAATATTCTGGCTGCAGGGGGGAAGGTGCAGCCAAAATATGCACAGGGATTGTCCAGTCTGAAAGCCTCCCCACCCCCCCTCCCGGGCACGGCTTTGCTGACAGACATGCACATGGATGCAGAGCAGGAAATTGAGCTCTGCATCCATGTGCATGTCTGCCGACAAAGCTGCATGCAGGGGAGGGGGCTTTTAGACCGGCTGATCCCCATGCATATTCTGGCTGTGCATTCCCTCCCACAGCCAGAATATGCGCGGGCGGGGGGGATGTCTGAAAGCAGTCTTGGTTACAAGGGGAGGAGGACGAGGGGATCCTGAAGGATGAGAAGTATAAGGAGACACGTAAAGGAGACTGGGTAGAATTTTAAATAACAGTTTATAGTAGAATGAGACTGATTAGTTTGCAAACAGTATGCTCAATCCCAAACCCCACGCACCACACCAACCACGTTCGTGCAACCCTTGTGCGGAAAGCATGGGCAGTCATGTTAGCCTGTGTGCAAACCGTGTCCAAGTGCACAGTGTGTGCATTTTTAGCATGTGCAGGGGTTTGGGATCGCCCCCAGTGTGTGTACAGGCAGCTCTTATTCTTTTTGGCAGAGCCTAGTCTTTTTGGCAGGGCTGAATCCAGGCAAGGACAGACTGTGTGGTTGCACAGAGCTTTTTGTGACATGAGAGGGCAGTTGCGGGTGGCATGAATAAACTTAAAATGACAACATGAGTGCGAGGCACACTGGTATAAAATATGGGCTCACAGAGCCTCCAGTTTGGGGAGCCCTGGCCTGTAGAGGCCCCATGGCAAATCAAGAGGGAGCCTCCAACACATGAGGTCCATGAAAAAACTAGAAATAATAACATATGGGTCTGCAATCTAGGGAGTCCCAGCTCCTCAAGGAAATGTTATCTTTTACTGAAAAGTAAAAATTAATTGCAGTAACATTTTCTTTTTCTAATGGGTGAGTCGGTGTTTGTCAAACATTCCTATGTTGGGAAGGACACCCCACCACCACCATTTTGCACAGCGCCTAGCACTGAATGGGTAGTGCCATTGCCACCCATACTGATGAGTACTGATCAGTACCAATTGGTAAAATGGTAAATCAGTAAAGGAATTTGTACCAGAGGTCAGAAAATCGGTAACAGAGATTGGAAAATCAAGACAAAACCCGGTAAAATTTGTACGTTGGGTAGCCCATTGAGTACCAATCAGTAAGGATTAGTACCTGATATTACCAGGTCAGGCTGAGTACTACAATTTTGACAGGAATACCTGTTTTTGCAGGTACTTGTTTCAGCTCTAGTAGGCCCTCAACTTCCCTGGATCCATCACTGCCATCTGGGTCTTATTTCCTTACACAGAAAGCTATTTGATAATCAGCATTATTAAATAACTTAGAAAGATGCTAAGCACAGGCCCCCCCAAACTAAGTCACCCTTGCCATGATTTAAACATTATATTTTCAGAAGTGCAGCTATTTTCTACCTGAGATTTACATTGCTCATCTAGCCCTCCCAAAGGAATGAGCCTCCATAACCAGGCCTGACACATCTCAAGGTGCTCTGGGCTCCCTGTGCTAATGTTTGCTTTCTTTCTTTTAGCACTGTCTGAAGAAGACAATAAACTTTATTGCCTCTAAAGTCATCTCCAGGTTCCCTCTTCCTCGAGGTCTGAAGTTTGCATCTTTCCATCGAGTTTACTCAACAGTATTGATACTTGGTGTAAAAACTATGTTCCTAACCCCAGGTGTTCTAAATAAAAGCAGCTTCTAGCCTACATTGTTCCAGTAGAAAATAAAGAGAAAAATCACAAAAGAGATGATAGTTGTAAACAGGCACTTCTATTCAGCTGTTCTTACAAAAGCACAGGGCGATGATGGATGCAGAGCTTGTGTTATCTGTTAAAATGTTACCAAGATGATAAAAGGTCTCCTCTCTCTCAGCTTGTTCAGGCATTTCCTAGTGGACACTTCTAGGCTTTGTATCCAGGAATACTTACCTGTGGAGTAAATAGGATAAACATTGCAGTGAAGTGTGTCCCCCCTGCCCCTTATGTTTATAAAAATACTCCACTCTGGAGTAATTTTGCGGTCATTGTGATGCTGCTGACATACAGCTGTAACAAGAGTTCCAATGGGAGCTGAAATTAATAGATGTTTTAGAACTGTGAACATTGGGGTCAATCCAAGGTACGTGCATGCACCAAGGGCATGCTCTTGGGATGCATGCACATCGCGTGAACACTAAGTGCAGGATGTGCGCACACTAAGTGCATGGTATGTGCACACATTCTACACTTGGTGTGCGTGCACTGCGCACTTGGTGTGTGCACGTACCTTGGATTGGGCCCATTATTTGCATTATTGAATAGTCCTCTGAATTGTTATTCACCATCAAAAACTATATTTGCAGATCTGTTTGTTCAGGTGTTTCGGTTACTTGATGTTGGTGCTTTAGAGCTGCTGCATCAAAAAGAAGTAGCCAAACTGCTGAAATGACCAAAATAACTGAAATACCAAAATGATCTAGCCAAAAGAGAGATCCATTTTGGGAAATGAAGCAGGCACTGAATAACAGTTCATATGCACTTCAGCGGACTTGATTCACAGCAGGCAAAATTGTCAGTTAGGATACTTGCAGTGGATGTTAATTTCAGCTCTGGTTATAACTGCCAGTGCTCCAGATTAACTGCAGAATTGTTTGTGTGTATGCCTGCCCAGAATGAGGTCTGCTATCTGCATTCTCTCCACCTTCGTTCCATACATTCACTCAAGTGAAAGACATACCCTATCATGCCATTGACAGAGAAGCACAGTCCATGTTTCCACAAGTGAACTGAATTACTACTATTTGTGTACACACACACCTGAGCAAAACATAACTGCTCTGTAGATACCACCTCTGTTAACAACCGCGCAAAAAAAAATGTTCCTGTAGAAGTGACCCTAGATTTCCATCTGTTGCTTGGAATTCTTTTCCACTAGGTAAAAGTTAGTCCTAATAGAATGTTTTCAAAAACTGTGATTTTATTTAGTATGAAGTGTAGTAAATGGATCAAGCAAAATACATTTCGACTATCTGAGTAAGGAAGGCTTCTTAGCCATATTTACTAGTGTCTAGTATTCTTACTGCATAGAGGAAAAACTGAACTTGATTGAACTGTTCTTTAGTAAACAGCAGACCTTGTAAACCTCTCATCTTACAAGTGACAGTCTACTCTGCGGATTAACAAAAGTTTTGGGAAGTAGTCCTGCTGCTTCTGCATTATTTCTGTTCTATTGTATTTGGAAGAGGATCCTGCTTTATGCAGGTTTTATAATGCAGTGCCAGCCACGAAGCTTTCTATTTCAGCTGAAAAGAAAAACAAAGATTCAGAAAAGACACCACCCCCAGATGTGTACAATAGGTGAACTCCAGTTCTTGATTTGGCAAGTCAATTCTTTTCTGTCAGCACACAGAAAACAGCTTAGCTAACTAGGTTCAAAGTGTTGAACTGAAAATAAAAACGAATCTGGAGTCCAGCATGTTGGTTTTATTCTATGGTCATTGGTCACTTACTTTGTCCTGTAATCACTATGGTCCCAATCCAAGCTCTATGTGCGCACCATGTGCATGCAGCACACACATATACTGTGCATGCAATGCATGCCCTTGGTGTGTGCATGGCACACACCCATTGCATGCTGTGTGCACACTATGCACACATGCAAGCTTGGATCAGGGACTATGGTCAGGGGTCTGATTCTTCTGCAATTCCCCCCCCCCCCGCCCAAATTCTGCAACCTGAAATTGAAAATTCTGTGACCCGAAATTGAAAATTCTGTGACCAATAAAGTTACAAAAAAAGTCTAGTAAAATTAAAAATGAGTTCTTTATTTATTTGCAGTACTGACATGCTTATAAACATTTATTTCCATATTTGCATTAACGCATTTTACAGTCCAGCAAGTTAAAATAAGACATTTATTTATTTGCATTAAAACACATGAAAACAGATCACCTGAGATTGTCTTCCCCAAAGCCTCTGTGTGTGTCTGTATATATAAGATTATGAGTGCTAAAACTGTGCTCCACATAGGCAGAAGTTGTTACAGAGTTTATAGAAGCTAGTGCCACTTCTGCCAGCTTGGGCAGTCTGTCCCATGAACTTTTCCAGAAAACACATGGCAACACAGAGGGCACAACAGGACAGGACACTCACCCCCCAACACACGTGCCAATGCAGAGGGCACAGCAGGACCCTCCCAACACATGTGCCAATGCAGAGGGAACAGCGGGACCCCCTCCAACACATGTGCCAATGCAGAGGGCACAGTGGGAACCCCCCACCCAGGAGGACACCTCCCCAACCACCTGTTTACCTTATGGCTGGAGTCGGGTCCCTCGCGGTGGCAGCAGCTGGAGTCCCTCTTGGCATCAGCGGCTGGAGTCCCTCAGTGCTGGAGTCCCTCTTGGTGGCGGCGGCGGTGGCTGGAGTCTCTTGGCACTCGAGTCCCTCTCGGCGGTGGCTGGAGTTCCTGTTGGCAGCGTTGGCAGCTGGAGTCTCTCGGCGCTGGACTCCCTCGCCGCAGCGGCTGGAGTCCCACGGCGGTGGCTGGAGTCCCTTGGCAGTCAGGTCGGGTTCCTCAGAAGCGGTCTCTTCCTCAATGAAGAAGTGGCTTGGTAAGTGGCAAGATCTGGGACCTGCGCACTGGAAACTGGCCAAGGGGGTGTGGCTTGGGGCAGGCAGAGTACACCGGATTTGGGGCCTATCAGAGCTGAGTCCCCAGACTCAGAGTCTCAGTAGTCTGGCATGGTTTAGTGGGATTTTATGGGGGGCTGGCAGGGGGGAGACTGCCACTGGTGGGGGTACTGGCCCTCATTTCAGTGCTCTGGCTCCCCAGATCACTCAGTTTCAGTGCTCAGTGGCCCCCAACCAAAAGTCACTCTGTCCCTTGCTATGCATCCTACAGTAAGGCTTCTTCATTCCTACACCAGCTACACTAGTATTCCACAGGCCCTGTGTTTAGCTTAGCAAAGAGAAGACTAAGGGGAGAATTGATACCAGATTCCAATATCTACATTATTGTATATTAAGGCATCATTCCTTGCACCTGTAGTAATGCTGCACTGGAACACAATTAAGGAACAGCCTTGAAGGAATGCACCCTTTCTGCTAACGCACAGCTGCCTTCTCACACAACATTCCTACCACTCAGGATTTAAATCCCCCATTCCTTCATTCCTACACCAGCTGTTACCCTCTATTAAACATATTAAATTCATTACATAAACATTCAAATCCAACATTCCTTCAGTCCTACACCAGCTGCACTAGTATTCCACAGGCCCTGTGTTTAGCCCCAGGAGGCCCAAGTCGGCCTGAGTCGACCCCCCCAGGCCAGTCGGCCCGAGCCAGCCCAAGGAGACTGGAGCCGGCCCAAGCCCCCACCCCCCAGGCCAGCACAGCAGGCCCCAGCAGGCGCCCGCACCCCCAAGCAGCCTAACCTAACCCTCCCGCCCCCCCAGCCAGGCCCGGCTCCCCCCGGCCCCCAGGCAGACCCCACCTGCTTCTCCCTCACCACTCGCCGCTGCTCTGCTCCTGAATTGCCACTTGTTGCCGCCGCCGCTCTGCTCCCTCGCTGCTTGTGCCGCTGGTGCTGCTGTCACCCCTGGAAACCTCTGCCGCCTGCTCGTAGGCCTCTGGCCATGAGTCTTCACCAAAGACTCATGGCCAGAGGCCTACGAGCAGGTGGTGGAGATTTCCAGCAGCGGCTTCGCCCTCCCTCCCAGAAGTTGCTTTCTACTTCCGGGAGGGAGTGGGGGGAGGCCGGCCCGTTCTCTCCCCCCCCCGTCCCGACCCAACCCGATGGGGGGGTTGGGACCAACAATTATATATTTTTTAGTTTAAAAAACCCCCCAAAACCCCAGACTGCGGGACCAGCCCTTCTGACCGGCCCAGCCCGGCCCACCGGGAATCCTCCCAGTGGGTTCAATGGCCAATCTGCCCCTGCTATGCCCCCTTCTTGGCATGACCATGCCCCTTATGGAGCATTGTGATGTCATAGTGCTCTGGAAGGGGCAGGGCCATGGTGAAGTCCAGGGGGAAAGGCTTCCTTTTGGTGGTGCCCATGTAGGGTGGCCATACCTTCCCTTTAAAAGAGGACACTTATGAAAAATACATGGTGCAGGACTGCACTGGAACCAACACAGCCCTGCAACATGTATTTTTCATAAGAGTCCTCTTAGGCCACCCTATGCCATGTGTCCCAGTCCTGATGCCACTGCTCCCATTCCCCTGCTGCTCCTCTAGCAGGGCCGGGGCAGCATCAGAAGCAGCAGGCAGGATGGGTTCTGCTGGAAAGATGCTGGGCTTTGCCTCCAGCATTTGGGGCCCCAGGCCTCTTGGGCCTCTCTGGTCATGGCTAGTAACAACAATGCCACGGGCGTATGTATCATCTAAATGCTGGTCCTGCGGCCTCTGATTCTTGCTCCCTGCCCAACAGTCAGTGCTCAGAGGCACCTGTAGCACCAGGATGTAAGTGACCCGAGCCAGCTTAAAAGGCAAGTGTCCAGCTCATACCACGTGTAGCAAGCTTATTTAATGAATTTAAACACCTCAGATGGAAACCATGAACAGGGCCAGACTTGGGAATTTTGCACCCCTAGGCCCTTCTCAGGCTGCTGCCCCCAAGCCCCACCCCCACGCAGCACACACAGCACACAGCTGGGGATGGGGAGAGGGGCTCACACTCACAGCACACGTACATGGGCGACAGGAAGGGTTTATACTCAAAACACACACAGGGGGATGGGAGGAGCGAGGGGTTCCCACTCAGAACACACACACACATGCGGGACGGGCTCACTCACTCACAACACACACACGAGGGGATGGGGAGGGGCTAGGGTTGCCATACCTCACCTTTAATCCAGGATGCTTATGAAAAATACATGGTGCAGGGTTGCATTGGTTCCAATGCAGCCCTGCACCATGTATTTTTCATAAGTGTCCTGGATTAAAGGCAAGGTATGGCAACCCTAGGAGGGGTTCGCACTCAGAACACACATACGTGGGAGAGGCTCACTCACGGCACACACACATGGGGGAACGGGGAGGGGGCAAGGGGGAGGGGGCAAGGGGTTCACACTCAGAACACACACGTGGGAGGTGCTCACTCATGGCTCACATGCATAACACACAAACATACACAGGTTGAGGAGCTCACACTCACAACACCCCCAGCCCTCCCCCCCCTGATTTGCCAACCAAACCCCGCCCCCATTAGCTGCAGCTGCCTGTCTGTGAAGAGACCCCCAGCTGTTCCAGCAGTCCATTTCGTTCTGCTACCACCCAGCACTTCACTTAAACTTTACTTATCTTCTCCATGGAGTTTCTCCTTGCACTCCCCCGCCCCCTTGTGAAGGTCCCGTGCAGCATGCGGGGAGGCTCTGTCTCCAGTCGCCCCAGCTGCCGGGTCCTGGATGCATGCCAGCACTGATCAGCTGGCTGGTGGTGGCCATTAAGTCCTGGCTGCGCAGGTTTTAATGGCTGGGGGCAGAGGCGGCGGCGGCAACAACAGGACTTTGGGGGAATGGGGGAGGTGGCTGCCCCAATGCCCCAGGCCCCCATGGAGAGCAGCAGAAGCGGGCAGGCAAGCATTGAGGCTGGCTGAGGTGGCACAGGGTGGTAAAATTGGTGTCATGTGACCCCAATTCTGTTGCCGCCCCACCCCACCCCCGACCCAGGTTCCACTGAAGGAAAAAAAAGAATCCTTCAAAACTCTTTGCAGCCTCTAGTTTCACTTAAAATTCTGTGGTTGAGTGTCTGCTGCCCTACCTTTCTCCATTCCATTTGGACAGACCATATCATTTCTTTGGCTCTTTCAAGCTATCAATGCTTTTGTCTGGAGTAGGCTAAAGTAATTGGCACTACAGCAAAGATTGCTTTCAGAACCTTTGTACACTTAACTGTCATGGGATAGCTGTTTACTCAGAAAGACAATGCATAATGGCATGGTGTTGACTCCATTTTTTATTGATATGACTTTGAGATGGCTACATTACCCATAATACTGTAGCTGTGAAAGAGCTGAGTATGGCATCTTGCACAAGTGCCAGTAATCCTTTACTCCACTTCTGGGCAAAGGCAGTTGCAGATGGTGAAAGCAGAGTTCATGCACAAAACCTCCTCCTGGGAAAGGCATGAATTTTGACAGATGTTGCAAGCTTTTCTGCAAGCCCCCTTTCAAAATGTCTGTATAGGAACAAGCACAATAAGAACATAGAAGAGCTGTGGTACTGAGTCAGACCAATAGTCCATCATCTCCAGGGCTGGATCCAAGCAAGTGCAGACTGGGTGACTGCACAGGGATCTGTCTGTTGGAGGGACCCCCCTCCCCAGGCCCTTCCCATTATGGGGTTCATGAATAAATCTGAAATGACAATGTGAGTGTGAGAAGCAATGGCATAAAATATGAGCCCACAGAGCCTCAAACGCGGGGAGTTCCTGGCCTATGGAAGGTCTGTGGAAATTCAAGAGGGGCCCCCAATACATGGGGCCCAGGAGAAAACTAGAAATAACAACGTATGTTTAACATGCAGGCCTGCAGTTCTGGGAACCCTAGTTGCTGAACATGGGCAATGGGAAGCGGGTGCAGTTGCACCCACCTGTCTCCTGCCTGGCTCTGCCCTTTCCGAGCATCACTACGCTATGAGACTTGGGAAAGTGGCAGGGACCCCCTTTTCCCTGCCCATTTCTGATAGAAGAACGCCTTTCTCTAAGCATTGTGACATCACAATGCTCAGAAAGGGGCATTTTAATCCTCCTTATTTTGAGTTGGTTTTAGCTTTATTGTTGTTTTTATCCTGTTATAATTGTAAGCCGCCCCAAGCTGCCTGTGGCAGGAGGGGCAGGGTAGAAAAATTTAAAAATAAAATAAATAAGTCCTGACAGGATTATGCCCAAACAGTCACTCTCTTTGGGGGAATCTTTAACTCAAGCTCCTCTTTAATATTTACACATGCCTCATCACTCTCTCAGTTCTCTACCCAATGGCCATATACAGTTCCACCTTCGGGCCGGGCACAGTCCCTCCTCAGGCCAGGTGCGTCTGGCTCAGTCTCTCAGGTTGCTTTCCCACAATTCCGTCTTATGGCTTTGTGGGCGAGGCATGAGCCTTCCTGCCGCTGCCCACCAAAACTCACACAGCTCAGGCAGCACCCTCTCAGCTGAGTTTGTCTGAAGACAGAGTCGAGTCTCGCCTCGCCTCGCTTCCTGTCTTCTCCATGGTTCCTCCTGACTGAACCTTTCCCTGTCTCTTAGAGCTTGTGGCTCCCCAGCCACACCCAAACACAGGTGAGAGGCAATCAGGTGCAATCCTAGCTCTCAGTGGTGCCTGTGCCTCTAGTAGCACCTGCAGCTCCCTACTCCCTTAAAGGGCCAGCATCTCTTTAGCTGTGTCCTGCCTCATGGATGTTATGTTTAATTGAACATCCAAAAATTAATTATAGTATCACTTTCCTTTTCCTAAAGGGTGAGAAACCGTGTGCGCCAATCAAACACTCCTAGTTGGCCAACAACCCCACCATTTCTGCACAGAGCTCCAGTTTCAGTTCGGCACTCCTTGTCTCTAACAGTGGTCAGCCCTAGAGCTGCAGCAGGGACTAAAATGAGTCCCTGAGGGTAATGCCTGAATTTCAAGCACCCCATTGGGCACCTGATGAGCTACCCAAGGACCAAGCAAGTGCCCAGTGCTCAAAAATGCGAGCATTCAGAGAAACTGACAAGCCCAGTGGTCCCAGTCAGGGCGTGTCAGTTTCAAAGGCCAGCTGGCACTCCCCCACTCCCCAGCACCTCTCGTAGTGGGGGGAGGGGAAGCAGCCTTTTGAAAATGGTAGGCTTCAGCTGGGGCTGCTGCAGTCCCGGCTGGGACCTGTCACTTTCAAAGTCCGGCTGGTTCTTCCCACCACTACAGCCCTGGAGATAGGGTGCAGGTCAAGTGAGAGGTGCTGTAGGGGGGAAAGTGACAGACCCTGGGAGGAACTGCTGTGGGGCTGGGCTCTGCAGCTGTCCTGTTTGGGGCCTGTCACTTTCAAAGACCAGCCAGCGCTTTCAAGCAGCCTGTTGCATCCCCTTCAGTTATTGATGGTTCTCCCATGGGGCTGGGTTCATTCAGGCACCCCAGATTCATTGGGGGTGCCTGAATCTTCAGGTGCCCGGTTGCAGTTCTACTCAGCCCCAGAAGCTACTAAAACAGGACATAGATGATGTGGCCCATTCCAAGTTGATCCCTCCTAATTTCTGGCAGCAGAGATTTAACCCACTGACCAAGTTTGCTAATAGCCTAGCCACTGATGGACCTATCCTACTCCATGAACTTATATAATAAAATGGGGCTGAGGCAACGACAAAACTGTACAAAAAGGATAATGCCTCCTCTAGTCCATGCCAAGACCAAGTGCTAACAGTGACACTAGCTGCTCAGAGGATCATTCTGACGTATGCCATCAGTGCAGTGTAATAAATCCACTATTTGAAGCAGTTTTAGAAATCTCCTATTGGGCCCACATGTTCAACTCTGTTCTTAACCAAAAATGTTTAGGATTTTTATTTATTTATTTTTTAAGAAGACAGGAAGACTACTTTTAATCCTCTTACTTTTATTAGAAAAAGAGGACATTGTGTTTCTGACAACCACATGGAATACTGATTTAAGAAAAATAGTTGTCCTCCACTCTGTTTGTTCCAGATTAGTGAAATTACCATGTGAAATCCTTCAAAAAGTTATTACATTTCAAGTATGTCTGTATTTGTTAATGGGAAAAGATATCAACTGAATTCCCTTAGCTCTTAAATGACAAACTCCAAATGGTGAACAATAAATCCCCAGAACCCATCACCCCATGTGGAATAATTGTGAAGAGCTAAATTAGTTCATAGAATCAACTTAGCCGTTGCCCAGAATGATAAAGAATCAAAGATTTGAAGACTGCTCATGTAGGGTCACGCCATACCTCCCCTTTAAAAGAGGACACTTATGAAAAATACATGGTTTAGGGCTGCACTGGTGATGGAGAAAACCCCAATATTTTGTTTTGTCCTATAGTACCCTCTGCCATCTTGGACAATATTAAAGAGTTTATAACCTATAGTTACCCCGTCATGCTAGGAATGCTTGCTTTACCTTTAATATTAGACAGACTCTGGTTCTCCTCAGATAGATAAGCCCTACCTTTGAAGATTACCTTGTTTACAGGAGGACTCCTTTAGCTCAAGAATACAATTGGTTTCGGCCTAGATAAAGACCCTCCTAAACCTCCCTAATTCCTTTCTTATCTGAACTTAGAAGTGAACTGTCCCTTCTCTAAATAATGAGTTTTATAGTTATGTGGTAATGGTCCTAAAGTGCGCCGATGCGACAAAACCATATATGGGCCCTCCGCCCAAGGATTTCTGTATAAGAGTATAGTACTCTTTGTTGTGGGGTGCTCGGGTTCCTTGATCCTAGAGGCCCACAACGCGTTGTGTAAATCTGCTGAATAAAGAGTATTTGCTGTTTGCAGCTGCAGCCTCCTCGTTTCAGATCTTTACCCACGGGAAATCCTCGTCACTGGAACCAATGCAACCCTACAACATGTATTTTTCATAAGCGTCCTCTTTAAAAGGGGAGGTATGGCCACTCTATGCTCATGGTATGCAGGCCAGGGCCGGCCTTAGAATTTGTAGGGTCCAGGCCGAAGATAAAATGTGAGGCCACCCCCTATGGCTCCACTTACTCCCTTTGTAAGGCCCTAGAGGGAGCTGTGTTTGGGGCCTTACTGAGAGGGGGTGGGGCTGAGATCATCCTGCTCTCGTGAAAACAGGAGCCACGGAGCCCCTGGATGTAGAGAAAATAGTGGGGCCAAGGGTGGCTGCCCTGTGGTAAGACTGACCCTGATGCAGAGTATAGTTGCAGACTTTCCCATTCATGTTTTGCCACAGAGGAGTAAGAACCTCATAAAATCAATACAGTTACAGCACAACCTCCCATATCCAGATCCTCCTTTATTCTGGAAATAAGTTCTGACCCTTCCATTTCTGGGCAAGTTTCTAATCCAGACAAACAGTATATTCCCCAAGGTGTCTGGATCTGGGGACTTATACTGTACTTGAATGTCTGTTTTCATAGGCATGATGAGGCATCAGTTATTTTGATAATTGCTAGACAACTCCACAGTGGTGTTGATAGCCACTGGCTGAGATGGTTTTTGTCATTTGTAGCAGCAGCATGAGAAGCATCAGGGAGGGTGTTTTTTTTTTAGAGAGGTCCAGGATTCTGAGCCCCCAACCCTGACTTTGCTCTGTCCCCACGCCTTGGAAGCTCTGTGATGTTGTCATGACACTGCAAGGGTCATGACCAAGTTGGAAAGAGATGTGGAAAAAGGACTTTCCACCCCTCTCTGATGTGACCACACCCATTTGGAGCATCATGACAGCGAGCACATGTCAGAAGGGGAGAAAGACAGCCCCATCAAGCTCTGTTCTAGGCAGGAGCCTAGTGATGCCCCTGCAACAACCTAAAAACTTGTCCACAATGTCTTGGTGAAGGATGTAACCCCCCCCCCCCCCCAAAAAAAAAACCTTCCAGGGATTGAAGTGACAGGATAGTGATTTGTTGTACAGTTTAATATCATTGTTGTGGTTTTGCAGTAATTCCTAGCAGTTCCCGTCATGGGCTAGAATCCTGCGGTTCTAGACACTGGCCACAATCCAATCTTGTGCGGATCCCACTCAGAGCAATGTGTGCGTGTGCACAGCCACACGGGCGGAATCCGTGCCGAGACGCATTGACTGCGTGGGATGCTGCACACAGACTGCGCGCCTGCAGCTCCACACAGGGATGTGCACAGCACTGGATTGTGGCCACTGTACAAACACATGGAAAGACAATCCCTGTCCCAGCCCCTAGCTTATAAAGTTAATCTAAGACAAGAAGCAACAGGGGTTGTTTAGAAACGTGATGCCGGCCCAGCTGGGTCAGTATCACAGTGCCACCAGGCATGGTACAAACCTGGCTCGGGGGGGTGGCCGAGCTGGAAATGTGGGCCTGGATCAAAGTGGATCATGTGGTAGAAATGTTCAGATGCCACAAATTACCATATGCTGGTTTCCATTGATTTCACCACTTTAAAACGGAGACACCTGAAATTATTTTTATAGATTGATGGGTCAGAAAAGAGACTGTCTCAGGGTGAAAACAGACATGACGCCAACCACCCTTTAACCACCCTTGGTGGTTATTTATGCATGTTGCAGGGCTGTATTGGTGCCCACTGCTCTAGGCAGCCCTGCAACGTGGATAAATGACCACCAAGGGTGGTTAAAGGGTGGTTAGCGTCATGTCTGTTTTCACCCTCGGTAGTCAAAACGCAAGATAGTAAGAGATTTAACTGTATGGGTGGATGGGAAGGAAAGGCTAGTTTTTAGAGAATTCAGACACTACATGGGTAAACTAATCTAAGGCTGCGTTCTCACCTGCAGCAGCAGTGGTGGCAGTGGGAGGGGAGAGGGAAAATGTGGCAGGGACGAGGAGCTGGCCGACGGGAAAAGAGCCGGTGTGAAAGGGGATCTGCCGTGGCTTCTCTCGCGCATGTCAGGACAGGATTTTGTGCCCTGACATGCGCGAGAGAAGCCGCAGCAGATCCCTGTTTGCATTGGCTCTTTTCCCGTCGGCCGGCTCCTCAGCACTGCCGCGTGTTCCCTCCCGCTACTGCCACTGCCGCCGCAGGTGAGAATACAGTCTTAGAGGAGCACACGGTGGCAATAATCCTGAGCAGAGAGGCCCACTTGGTCAAAAGTGTCCAAAAGATGCTTAAAACATGAAAGGGATGATTTTCAGGGTACCAGAGTTCCAATACCTTCAATTGAGTTGAAATTCATTTTCTCTGAGACAAAATGTATCACAGGATAAATTAGCTTTTGATGAGAGAGTATCTTTCAGAAAGGAAATGTCTTCAAAAGAGTTCAGTGTCAAACACACGTCCACACCCACTTTTCATGCTGTTCAGTGTTTAGAATTACCCAGAGCTGAAAAAAGAAACGGTAAGAAACAAAATGGATTTTAGATTAGCTTTAGATTAGTCAGAATTTTTGATATTCGTTACCCCTCCTTAAAATTCTTTCTATACTAAAAAAGAAATCTAATAATTATGTGAATTCTCCAACTTGGGAACTAATCATAAGGTTTTCAATCCAGTAAGGTTTTTCATTAGCATAGGTGTAAAAATGGGAAGGCTTGAGGGCATACGACTTGGATACAGGGGACAATTTTCTCAAAATTGGCTCCCTGAGACCCATGACCGCTCTTCTGTCCGCCAGTATTTGAATACCCTTAAAGCTGAATAAGTGGGTGGAGTCATTAGCATTTTGGAGATCAGAGGGTGGGCCATTGCAGCTCATGGAAGAGGAGCTCTCCCGTCCTGCCCTCCATCCCATGCGCTCTCACACACTTTGGACTGTTACATAAGAAGTACCAGGCTGGGTCAGATCAATGGTCTATCTAGCCCAGGCAGCCTATCTCACAGCATTACTGTGTTGTTACTGTAGTCCTTTACTTCACCTCCTATCGGTTTCAAAGATGACAGGATTGAACCCTTGGATTTTATAGGCTATTTCTTTGTTTGGAAATGAAGGATGTTCAGCAGATCCTTACAGCTGTGTACTTACTAGCTCCAATGGAAGTTTTGGCTGTTTAGAACAGGGGTGGGGAAACGTTTACCTCCCATGGCCACTTTGGAAATCAATGTTAACTCTGCAGGCCGGACCGAAGTTGGGAGTGGGGAACTGGGGGTGCTTATTTTATTATTTATTTATTTTATTTTAAAAACTTATTACCCCGCCCCTCCTGCCACAGGCAGCTCGGGGCGACTTACAACAATAAAAAACAATTAAAACAAATAAAACACATAATAAAAAGGAGGAAACCGAGAAAACAACCGCCCCCCCATCACCCCTCTCCCCCGCCAAACGCCTGGCCATAACAGCCAGGTCTTGCAACTTTTCCGAAAAGGGTTGTGTTGTGGATGGGTGAAGGGAAGGAGGACCCAGATTATGGGCCTATGCCATAAATTCATCCCTTATCGTTGAGTACCTGTCTTCATCCCTGCTTGTTTGTCTTGAGCTCACTCTTTCAGTGCTTGAGGGTGGGGACTGGTTCCAGGAGTCAGATTGAGAAATTTGAAAGCGGGCAAATAAAACTTGTCCCCTGGCCAAATTTGGCCCATGGGCTGGAGATTCCCCACCCCTGGTATAGACTGCTTAATTTATTAAAAAACGAACAAGTTACCAGGGCCCAAACGTGTCTCGCAAGCCACATCCCTCTCTCATAAACCATGCCCCCTGCCCCAGATCAGGGAAATGAATCATGGGGTGAAAACAGACATGACGCTAACCACCCTTTAACCACTCTTGGTGGTCATGTATGCATGTTGCAGGGCTGCATAGGGCACCAATACAGCCCTGCAACATGCATAAATAACCACCAAGGGTGGTTAAAGGGTGGTTAGCGTCATGTCTGTTTTCACCCCTAGTCTCCAGCTAGTAATCTAATCACTAGACTAATCTGCCTCTCTACAGCTGAATATAAAACAGTTCTTGTGATTGAATCTATGGCCAGGGCAGGATGGGGCACAGAAGTAAATAAAACCATGAGGTATTCTTCTGGCTTTCCTTTCTAACCCTGAAATGGCCAATACCAATACCTGACCTTTCACATTTCTGGGTACACGGTCCTAGTGAAACTATTTCCTGGAGCTCAGCAGCCCCCACTTGAATTTAATTGCTGGGGTTGAACTCTGGAAAGTTCCCCTACAAATTCAGCTTTCTTTCTTGCTTCTGCTTAAATAAATTGCATCTCCTTTTTCTTTTCTTTCTTTCTTTCTTTCTTTCTTCAATGTAACTCATCTTTGATTTTGTAATTGATGGAGAAATGATTATTTTGTTGCCGGAGAAAGAAGAACTTAATTTATAAACAACTCCCTTCCACTCCAGACCAGTTGACACTGATGCATGCATTTTTAAAATGGATGTGAGCCCATTACAGGAAGGAAAAACTATCCTATATGTAGGATAAATCACACACCTTTCAGAATGAATACTGAAGAGAACAAAAGGCAAAGAATGACGAGGATGCCGATTGGAAGTTGGCAGTGGATGTCAGGGAAGGGTTCAGGGTCAGTATTAGCAGATGCAGGACCCAACACAAAATCAGCAGAGTAGGCACAGGAGAAAAATTACACATGAGGGTGAAAGGAAGAGGGAATTATGGGACTTATAGCAAAATGCATAATTTCCCTATTTCTAAATAATATCAAATTGATCGCCTCATTATTACTTGGAAAGGTTTTGTATTTTAAATGTTACTGAATCTGATTCAGTTATGTAACAGAAGTAAGTCATATATGAAATTTTAGTGTTAACACTACAAATTTAAGAAGTTTAATTGTACCAAGACAAGGAAGTCAAATTATTTTTCCTACCCTTTTGTAAGGTTTTTACATTTCAGGAAATTGCCTCTGTCCCACTCCCCCTGCATGGCGGGAGGCCCCTTGCCGCACCCGTTTGGAAGGGGGCAGGATGGCTGGGCTGTTTCCTGCCTCGGGGCTGCTACAGAACCCCGAGGCAGGAAGGGAGCGGCCACAAAGGGCTTGGATTAGAACCCTGCTAGGCAACCCCCGCAGCACCGATAGGCTAGCGCACAGGCACGTGGGCCTCGCCCGATGGGCGGGCCTGGGCCCACCCGAGCCCACCCGCGTTTACATGCAACAGATCCTTTGTACCAATTTTTGATTGACCATGTTGCTTTGACCTCGAAAAGCCTGCAATATATGCACTCTTGTATGAACCAACTGTCAGGGAAAATGGACAGCCTAGTGACGCTATTTAGTCCTCGGCATGGAGTTGTCAAGGAGGTTCCGCTGGAGGGCTCTTCTGCGGTTCACTGTAGGGTGCCCCAGCATGTGAAAGCCCTTTCTGATTTCCAGCTGAGTCCTGGTCTTGGTTCTATCTTTCAGTGTTCTGAGACGGTACCGATTAGTATCCAACGGGGGCCGCTATTTAGTTTAGATATGGCAAAACTTTTGTTCTCCGTTCGTCGGCCTTCTACAGGCCATCTCCCTAACTGGTCTTCTATTCTGGATGTAGCTGAGCACCTCCGATTTCTTTTGATTCTTTCCATCACAAGGCATGCTATCAGTTCGGTTGATCATTTGCAGGCTTCCAGAGACAGCTGGACTGTTATTGTGTTGTTTAAATCTCCCGAGTTATTGGCAAAAATAATGGAAAAAGAGGATATTTTAAATAAGCATGCAATTTTTATTTCTAGAGTTTTTGGTACTACCGCTAATAATATTTATCAATGCCCGGGATTGTCTTCTATTCCAGCAACAGTGCAGTCCTCGAATTGTCAAGGCAGCCCTCAGGAAGTATGCCTTAGGGATGGACTTGATAGTGTACAGGATAAGGGGACTGTACAGGAGAGGGCCATCCCGCTCCCTTCGGGGCGACTAATTGACCTTACTATCGAACAGCATATGGATGTTGATATAGTTAGGTTAGACCAGGCCCGGGCGCTCTTAGCGCACCTGGGTGGCAAGACGCTACATGAACCCCAATTGCCTGAGTCTAAAGATCTTTTTCAGAGCTTGGAGCAGGTGGTAGCTAAACTAGCAAAGCTGAAGGAAGACGTCCCAAACTCCGGTTACCCTAAGGGGATGATAGGGCACAGGGTCTTTCATAGGGGGAGCAACTTTTTGTGTTGCTCCCCTACACCCTTTAACCAGGGGGGTGGGGGTTGCCTAGGAGTGTTCTCTGGACCACACGGGGGTGATGCTTGGAATTCGAAGTTACAAGATGAATGCTTGTCTGTTTCCCGGGGCCCCACTCATGGAGCCCAGAGCTGCTCCCAGTCTATACTATCAGGAAAGGCTAGAGAGGGAGAGCCACGAGCAGTTATGCTCGATCTAACGGGGCCCCCTACTTCTGAAGTAAACTCGGAGGCTAGTAAATTTTGTACATTGGGGAGCCCCAGGCTCGTTGTCCCAGGCTCTGAATCCGCCATCTGACTGTCATTGTTCCCTGGGAAACCTTTGACCCTAGTTAGCTGGAATATATCAGGTTGGAGTTCATGCTTGAAAGATCCAGATTTTTTGTTTTTTATCTCTCAATTTGATATAATTCTATTGCAGTAAAAGTGGGCTTTGAAGGACCTAGTTGTTTCAAATTTTGATTCCTTCTGACTTCCAGCTGCCCCCTCCTATAGACAGGGGTGTCCAAATGGTGGTCTCGCCTTACTTATATGTGCTTCTTTAGGTGCAAAAATTAAAACTTTGGGTTCAGTGAATGCGCACGTTGCTAGTTATTACTGTTTACTTGCTTCAGGGTTTGAATTATTGATTAGTAATATTTACATCCCCCCTCTCTCCTCACCATTTTACTCTTGGGATTTATGGCCCCAATGTGAAAATTTGCTCAAGAGCTGTAGTGAAAATTACCCGGGTGTTATGTTATTGGTGGGTGGAGACTTTAACATTAGGACGGGGAACCCTGCATTAACTGCAGAACCTTTACAACTCGATAAGCATGCCCCTTTTGTCTATTTGACTCCAAGATCTCCAGGAACTCCGTTTGCTTTAGGGAACAGAAGGCTCATTTTGACCGTTTCCTCTCAACTTTTGACCTGAGAATTCTGAACGGCCAGAGACATGGAAGGAGAATTTACACTATATTCTTCTTTGGACTCCTCCGTTATTGATTATCTTCTGGTTTCTGAACCATTTCGCTTCCTGGTTAAGTCTAGGAGAGTCATTCCAAGGCATGAATCTTGCCATTTTCCTTTAGCTCTTGAACTGGTGGATCCATATTTGTGTTCCACTGAAGTAGTATCTGGCCCACGGGAGATTCCGTGTTCCAGAATTAGGTGGTTGGACTCAGTCCATAAAGCTTTTCTTGAGTTTCTCAACTGTAATGAGATGAGGACTCTACAGACATGATTTCAGTTGCTTTGTGAAGACTCCAGGCCAACTGATCTTCTAGATGAACTATTAGTTCTATTGGCCCCCTATCTTAAATCTCAAAAAACTATGTGTTCTAGTATGTCGGGTTCCCTGAGTTGGTTTGACAAGGAGTGCCACAAAGCGAGGGTGGCTTTGCGCCGAGTCACAAGGACTCTGAAGCAATGACCCTCACTGTTGTCCCGCCATCGGTTTTTTGAATCCAGAAGGGAATATCGTAGCTTGCTCTTGAAGAAGAAGCGTTCCTCCCAGGAGGACTTATGGGCCAAATTATTAAAGGCCTCAAATGAAAAATCTTCTTTGTCCTTCTGGAATTTGATACGTATGCATCTCAATGGCAAGCAAGACACTGGCAGGATGACCTGCCTCCCCCAGTTCATCTGGCAGGAGCACTTTGGAGCACTTTTTGCTCCACCTAGTCCCCTGGTTGGCATTATTTCCTTGTCCTCCATCGATCTTTTTCCAAAATGACTGGATGTGACAGTAGAGGAGGTTCGCCACCTGATTGCTGGCCTTAAACCAAGGAAAGTTCCTGGAGTTGACTATGTTTCGCCGGAAATAATCTTAAGTGCCCCCAACTGGTGGGCTGGTGTTTTGGCCCCACTATTTTCCCAAATTAACTTACCAGGTTGTATTCCCATTGATTGGTGTAAAAGCATTGTTAGTCCAATTTTTAAGAAGGGCAACATCTCTCTCCCTTCTAATTATTGCCCCATAAGTCTTTTAAGCATCGTGGGCAAACTATATGCCAGATACATATTGGGGCGCTAACATGACTGGATGAAGGCCAATGATATTTTAGAATCTGAGCAGGCCGGTTTTGTGCAGGGGCGTTCGACATCTGACCATATAACTATTTTGACCTCTCTCTTGGAGAAGTATGTTAAACTCCAGAAGAAGATGTTTCTATGCTTCATTAACCTCCGGGCAGCCTTTGATTTGATTGACTGGGAGCATCTTTGGTTCAAGCTGGAAGCTTTGTCTATAGACCCTCAACTGTTGCTCCTGATTATTGGTTTGCATTCCAACAACTCTTTACAGGTTAGTTACTCTTCTCAGAACCATCTAACCGACAACGTTCCTGTTCAAAGAGGAGTCTGGCAGGGGTGTATTCTCGCCCCTACTCTCTTTAATTTGTTCCTTAATGGAGTGATTCCCCATTTAACTGAAATTGATGTTCATGCCCCCAAATTGGGCAACCGTAGGATTGCCGCACTACTATATGTGGATGATACTGTCTTTTTATCCCAAACAAGAATAGGCTTGTTGCGATCCATGAAGCACTTCAATGCCTACTGCATCCAGGAACATTTGGAAATAAACTTTACTAAAACCAAGACGACGATCGTGGGTGCTGGGCCTAGAGCCCCCATGAAGAACTGGCACATTGATTTGAACACTATTGAACAGACCAACTCTTATAAATATCTGGGAGTTATAATTGCTTCGAATCTTAAATGGAACACCCATGATCACGGCCGTTAAGGAAACGGCTTTTAAAACAGTTGAAGTATTGCTTAAATTGTATTTTACCAAGGGGGAGAGATTGGTTGCCCCGGTGTTAAAATTGTTTAAGACTAAGGTTTTGGCTTCTATTTCCTATGCATTTCCACTATGGCGTTGAAGTTTCTCAACCAACTAGAAATGGTTCAGAGTAGGTTTTTAAGAGCAATACTAGCAGTTCCAAAGGGTACCCCTCAGATGCTGCTGCGCCTTGAAACTGGTTGTCTCCCTGTGAGCACTGTTCTAAAGTCCTGTTTGTTTAAATTTTGGTTGAAAACAGTAGTCTTTAAGTGGACAGACAATCCCTTGCTTCTTTCTGCTAGGGGATAATCTTTTATAAACAACGTATTATGAATCAAACACTCCAAGCAGAAAACTCTCTATTGGACTCCCAACTGATGGCCCCTTTGTACAAAGGGTTGGCTACTCCCAAACAACCCCTTGGTTATATATTATCTTGGCCCCACTCCCAGTGTAGAGTTACCTTTACGAGGTATAGGCTCAATGTCTTCCCCTCTGCAGTCTTAGAGGGTCGTTACGATGGTATTCCCTGGGAGGACAGGGTCTGTATTCTTTGTGATTTTGGGATGGTTGAAACTTTGGCCCATGTGGTCTTGCATTGTCCGGCCTACCAGGCCCCTAGGTTGAAATATCTGTCTAGGTTTTTGGCCAGTGAATCCACCCTAGGGGACTTTTCGATTTTAGTGGCTTTTTTTAACCCAGTGCACTCAATTAAATCTAGGGTGGTGGCCAGCTTTTGTACTAGAGCTTCTTAGATTTGTGTCCAACTTCTGAGGAATAACTGAGGTTGCTCTTCCTTTGGACTTGGAATTGTAATATAAACCTTCCTAAAAACTTTTTGGCGGGAGTACTTACAGTACAGGATTAGATGTTTGTCCTTGTACTTCTGTTTAATTTTTGTAGCCAGGTTTATTGTATTTAGTTCACTTAGAGTGTTTAATTGTATTTTAAGTTATTTTTATATTATGTTTATATTTGTTATATTTTGTTTAAAACCTTTGGGTTGAACAATAAATTATTTATCTATCTATCTATCAACCGCAGAGAGGAATGTGGCTCCAGCCCCACTTGAGGCTGGAGCTTCAATGAAAACGGCAGTCGTGGAAGCCGCTGTGCAGCACAAACTGAGGCCTCTGATCCCCAGGGTAATTCTGGGCGCAGCAGGTAGGTTTGCAATACCTTCCCCCAGCAGATGGGGAAGGACAAAAGGAAAGCTGCCACGGTGGCAAAAAAGCGGAGGCGTGAGGCGTGGCAGGTGGGTGGCCCCCCAATCGAGGGGGCCCCCGAGGGCAGCTGGGCTCCCGTGGCTGGCCTGGGGGGCACAGAACCTGGCCTGGGGTGCTCAGAAGGAGGGGCTGATATCCCTCTATGGGACTGGTTGGCAGGGTGCGAGNCTGGCCTGGGGGGCACAGAACCTGGCCTGGGGTGCTCAGAAGGAGGGGCTGATATCCCTCTATGGGACTGGTTGGCAAGGTGCGAGGCCCTGTTGCAGGAGCTCGCTGGGGGCTCTGGGCAAGGGCCCCCATTGGATCTGGGGACCATTGCTTTCCCCCCTTTGCAGGGCCAGGTGGGGGAGCTGGTGGAGGAGCCTGGCCCCTCCACAGCTGCCCCACGCCTGCAGTGGGGGGGTAGTCAATTCCCTGGCACGATTCATTGATCAGATGAGTGGGGCATCGGGGGTGCCACCACACAGAGGTGCTCAGGCCCTGAAGGGTGGCCTGGCGGAGCCTGTTGCTCCCCCCCATTGGCGGTTATGATGACCGATGCCTTGGGGGGGCACGCGGGGTGGGTAACCCCTCAGGGGTGGGACTTGCCACCCATTGGGAGTCCCTTGGCCTTCCACGTCCCACCTGGGCTGTGGCTGGGCGGGCGCTGCTGAGCGTGGGGCTCCCCTCACGGGGCTGGGCCAGGGAGTCCCTTCCCCCCTTTCTGCTGGCCAGGGATGAGCCACCAGCTGCAGAAGCCAATGGGCAGGAGAGGGACAATCTCTGCCAGAGGATCGAAAGAATCGAATGTGCCATCCAAGTACTGGCCCAGCAACACATCCAGCTGCCAGGAGCCCAGCAGGAGGTGCTGCATCCAGTCGTTCACAACACAGGTGAGGCAGGGGCCCAGTCACGAAAATGCTTGGAGGGGCCAGCAGATCAGCAGCTGTCCCCCACCAGGACCAGATGGGGGCCGTCGGAAGGTCCCAGTTGGTCTGGTGGAATGGGACTTGGGTACCAGTAACTGCCCCCCCTTCACCTTTGCCTGGGGTCGGTGTTGGGGCTTGCCTGTCAGGACCATTGCCCATCCCGGTTCACAGGCCGGGCACTGCTCCCCTTGAAGGGAAGGCTCTTCAGGTGTGAATTCCCTCATCCATTTTTTCCCTGCTGTCAAACAATTGGACAGGCATGACCCAGCCCCTGGATAGGAACCTTAAGCAGTGCCCCCCAGTGGGTGGGGGTACTCCAAGGTCTCTTCCCCGATCAGGGACCGCTTACTCCCAGCTACTAGGGAGAGAATTTGGAGGGGGGAGTACGTGGACATATTTGCTCTCCTGTTCAGCAATCCCATAGTGGACCCTGCTGAACAGGATGACAAGAAGGAAAGGGAACGCTTCAAACGCCCCAAGGCAGAAAGGAACTGGTCGAACTGGACCGTGGCCTTTTCTATTTATCAAGGGGTGATGATACAGGCCTACCCCAGTTGGGCCGCCGACCTGCTCAAATATGCCAACATAGTGCAACGTGCATATGAGGCGGGTCCATCAGGGGCCTGGCTGTGATACGATGAAGCATTCAGGCATCGCACAGCTTACACCCCTCAGTGGGACCTTTATGCAAATGACCTTTGGCTCAATTGCATGAATGGGACAGACAATGTACCCAGGTCAGACAGTGGCCATTTGCTAGCGGGGGGGTGGGGGGCTCATCTGCCTCTGATTTCTTTCGTGAAGAAGGGAAAAAGGTGGTGGGAACCTCCACAGGGCAGTGCTGGGAGTTTAGCCATTCTGGGAGATGTTCCCGCACTGCTTGCAGGTTTTGCCACGCCTGCCCCACCTGTTCCGGGCACCATGCGGCCTCCGCATGCCCCCGTGCAAGACCTGGACCTAGAGGTAAACCCTACCCGGGGGAGAGGTCAAAAAAAGAGGGCAGGGAAATAGCAGTTCGAGTGACCCTGGAAAAAGCCCCAATGCCAGTTAAGGCCGGACAGCTCGAACTGGCCCTCCGTGGGCATCCTGACCAAGCGGAGGTGAATTATGTAGTAACAGGTTTCCAACAGGGTTTTAAGATCCCGGCACTCAAAGTCCAGCAGCAGCGGGTGGCTCCCAACCTGAAGTCCATGCTTGGGATGGAGAGGGTGATACAGGCCAAAATTGAGAAGGAGTGGGCCACGGGGAGGGTGTCTGGCCTTTTCTTGCCCCCCCTTCCCTAACATGGTGGTTTCCCCCCTAGGCGTAGTCCCCCAAAAGGTTCCAGGGGAGTTTCAATTGATCCACCACCTATCCCACCCTTGGGGTGGCTCAGTCAATGATGCCATACCCAAGGAACTCACTTCAGTCTGGTATGCGTCGTTCGACTCGGCAGTGTCCTTGGTTAGGCTTTTTGGGCCCTGTGCTATCCTGGGGAAGTGCGATATTAAGTCTGCCTTCCGCCTGCTCCCAGTTCACCCGGAGAGTTTCCCTTTGATTGGCTTCCATTTTGACGGCCAATACTATTATGACAAGGCCATGTCAATGGGGTGCTCCATCTCTTGTTTGGCATTTGAGAGGTTCAGTTCCCTCATTGAATGGATTGCAAGGCAACGGACTGATGGCAGGGAGTCACAAAATATTTGGATGATTTCCTCTTCATCGGGCGGGTGGACAGAGAGGAATGCTCTGGGCAGATGCAGATGTTTCACAGGGTAGCAGAGGAATTGGGCATCCCCCTGGCGCCCGAAAAGATGGAAGGTCCAGCCACTAGATTGACTTGTATCAGGATAGAGCTGGACACAGTTGTGGCCATTTCCCGCCTCCCCCAAGAGAAGTTGATATCCCTTCAGGCCAAAGTGGAAGAGTGCTTGGGGTCGGCGAAGGTTATGGTTTGCCGCCTCCAGTCATTACTGGGGAGCCTTAATTTCACATGTAGGGTGGTGGCTCCGGGGCGGACCTTCCTGTCCCACCTCTACATCAAGCTTGCAGGTAACACCCCCACCATCATCATATCAGAGTCACCAAGGAGATGAAGGAGGATCTCCAGACTTGGGCTGCCTTTTTTGCAAATTTCAATGGAACCAGTTTTTGGAGGGACCAGCTTCTATTGGAAGCTGAGCTCCAGGTGCACTCTGATGCAGCCGGCTGTTTTGGATTCGGGTTATTCTTTAGGAACAGGTGGGCAGCGGCACCCTGGCCACTCAAATGGAGTGAACTAGGGATCACCAGGGATCTCACCTTCCTGGAACATTTTCCTATTGTGCTAGCTGTTCACCTTTGGTCGAACGAGCCACCACCCTACATGTGAAATTAAGGCTCCCCAGTAATGACTGGAGGCGGCAAACCGTAACCTTCGCCGACCCCAAGCACTCTTCCACCTTGCCCTGAAGGGATATCAACTTCTCTTGGGGGAGGCGGGAAATGGCCACAACTGTGTCCAGCTCTATCCTGATACAACACCCAATCTTCCCGGTCCCCGAGGGTCATGAAGCTAGTTAGGGCTTTTGTACTCACCTGTTTGGAATTCAACATACTATTTCAAGCCAGGCACATTCCTGGTATTGACCATGGTGTAGCCGACGCCCTCTCTTGCTTCCAGATGGAGTGTTTCCGCTCATTGGCACCAGGAGCCCAGGCAACCCCAGAACTGCTGCTGCCATCAGTGTGGAACCTTGGTTCATAGAGCTATACATCGCCATTCGGGGATCCCTGGCGCCTCGTATGAGGGCGGCCTATGACAGAGCTTTCCGGGAATTTCAGCAATACCAGTTGTCACAAGGATGGGAACTGGGTTTCCTGATCCCAGAGCCTTAGATGCCCCAATTTGCCCTACATTTGAGGCATAGGAGGGTGACCCCGGGAACCATAGCCGGGAAATTGTCAGCACTGGAGTTTATGAGTAACTTTACTGGGCACCCCCCCCGACCAAGGCTTTTTCACCAGACGCCTTTTAGATAGCTGATCCAGGAAGCAGGGCTGGACCCTGGACCAAAGGGCCCCCATTACCCCCACTTTGTTGCTTGACATGTGTGAGACACTTCCCCAGATCTGTTTTTGATGGCTATGAAGTTTTGCTGTTTAATTCATTATTTAAGCTAGCATTCTTCGGGGCGTTTCGCATGAGCGAACTCGTAGCTGAATCAGCCAGGGATACCTCAGGTACGGCGCTGTGGCTCTGTGACATCCAAATTGGTCCAACAGTGATGGCTTTGCACATTCGTCACTCCAAGACTGATCAGAGGGGAAGAGGGCAAGTGGTCAGGCTGAACAGGGCTGGTACATTAGAGTTATGCCCAGTATGGGCAATAGAGGCATACCTCACGGTCCGACAGATGGTTCCCGGCCCCCTTATTAGGCATGCTGGGGGCCAGTATGTGACCAGGTACCAATTCACTGTGGTCCTTAGGTCTTCATTGTCCCACCTCGGGTTGCCAGCGGCCATGTACGGCATGCATTCGTTCCATATAGGGGCTGCCAGTTTTGCGGCAGAGGCCGGCATGTCAGAGCAGGGTATATGGGCAGTGGGCCATTGGCGGTCAGGGGCCTTCTGGACTTATGTTTGGGGTGCCCCCCCTGCTACCAGTCCTAACCTTTGTTTTGTTCCCTCAGGTGCTCCCCCTCCCATCACCGGAAGCAGGTCTGGATCATTGGCCACAGCCTGGTGCGTTGGACAGGCAAGGCGACTGGCCAGACCAGATGGGGAACCCAGTTGGGTTTATCGGTGCAAGCTGAGATCCAGTGGAAAGTCTATGGCAGTATGAGATGGCACCAACTCCTGCCAATGCTCCAGGTGCCTCTAAGGGGCCCCCCTCCTGACGTCCTCGTGCTACACCTGGGCAAGAATGACGAACCCCACTTGAAGGGTGTCCAGCTTATCAAGAACATTAAGAGGGACCTGTGGGAGATTAAGAAGCTTTTCCTGTCTGCCCTAATCATATGGACTAATTTAGTGGAGCGGATGATATGGGGCAAGGGGGTCCACCCCAGAAAGAGCAATAAGACCCAGAGGACAGTCAATAGGGATGTGGGCAGGTGGCTCACAGGCCTGGGCAGAGAGTGCATAGGCAGCCATGTCCTGACATGCAACGCCCCATGCTGTATCCAACGGGACAGGGTTCACTTGTCACTTGAGGGTAACGATTGTTATTTAGTAGCCCTGAAAGAGAAGCTGGTTCATGTGCTAGAAAGGTTGTAGGAGGTGGGGGTTGGGCTTGTCCGGGTAGCCCTGGCAACCCCTTAGTGGCAGGGGTCCAGTACTGCATGTTAGAGTAGGTTAGAATTACAATAAGTACGAGTCAACTCCTTAAGAGATGGGGAGGTCCACCCGCCGGAAAAGCAGGGTACGGAAAGCGGCAGGGTAGCCTCCCTGGGAGGGGTGTCCAGCGAGGGCGGTAGGGACAGGTACGGTCCCACATCAGCAGGTGCCCTCATCCTTACTCATTCGGAAGGATTTGGTCCCCCTCACCCATGGCAGGGGTCACAGAGAGGGGGAGACGTTGTGTTCACGATTGGGTGGTAATTGAGGGTACATTGAAACCACTCCTGAGTTACTGTTCGATTGACAAAGTTCAAGTATTGTACTTGTATCACAATAGACGATTTCCCCCACCAAATTTAATTATAATTTGATTTTAAAAAGAGTGTGGTTGTTAAAACCCAGTACTTGTGTCCTGTCTCCTTCGGTGCTTTGGCAAATCATCATTAGCCAGCAATATATTAGAAATTTGGAACAATAAATAATTTTTTCTGTATGCTAAGTGCCTCATAAAGTACAGGTTCTTGTGGCGAGGTGCAGATGACATATGCTTAAATGGATCATTCTCTATATGTTCTGTTTTTGTACACTTCATTTAGACTAATGCTGTCCAACTTCCTGGCCACCTTCTTAAGTTCTAATACCAAATCTGTCCTGCTGGCTGCCAGTTGGACAGTCCTGGTCTGGAGCATCCAGTGCTGTTTGCTATTGGACACAGGACTAGATGGACCTTTGACCTGACCTAGCATGGCAGCTCTAATGAAGCAATAAAGAGCTGAACAAAGTAGCCCAAAATTCCCTCAGCATAGCAAAGCACACTTGGTTTGCTGCAGGAAGGCTACATAAGCCCCTATGTTTTCAGCTCTTTCTTGTAAAGTATTTCTTTTACACTTGGCTTCTTACCAATATCTACTAGAAATGAATTACTTAACCCAGTACTAATGTAAGTGATAATAGCTGACACTGTGTAACGTTAGCAATTTTCCATTGTACCAAATAAGCAAAAATTTAAATGTAAGATGCCAATGTTTATACAGTCATTTTCCAGAAGGAATGGCTTGCCGTTTCCAAGCTGTTTAATATTACTGATGCTTGGGAGCATGACTGAATATTCTGCACTGCCACAAATCAATGGGTTGTTTTTTAATGCATGTGCAAAAAAGATGCACTCGGAGTGTTTGCAAGTGCAGGTAAAGGGGATGGTAAATCTGGTCCTTTAGAAACATATCTCAGGCAGTAGTGATCCTCCTTTTACACGCTAGTGTAGTGGGCCAAGCTTTAGGAAGGACTGTGTGTGATTAGCTCTTTGTGAGTAGGTGAAACTTGAGCATGACCCATAGATACTAAGCTGGGAAGACGGAAGGCAGAATGGTCACAACTACTCAGTGGACAAGAGAACTCACTGAGTAGCCTTGGGCACATCACTATCTCTCAGCTTCAGTTCCTCATCTGTAAAATGGGAACAATAATGACCTACCTCACAGGGCTGTGTGAAGGTGAACTAGATAAGGTTTGTAAAGCACTTTAAACACGGAAAGTGCTACACAAAGAATAAATAAGAAGTGCCAGCTTTATTACTGGACTGACTGGGAGAAGGCTACCTACCGTCCTAGTAGAAGGGAAAATATCTTCTTTTGTCTAGTAGGTAGGTAAAGGCAGTCTCAAACCACTTACTCAGTAGTAGTCCCATTTTACTACTGGAGGGAGGTATCGAGTGGGGTGCCTCAGAGCTCGGTCCGGTGGGGGGGTGCCTGGGGAAGAGCTTGGAGGGCGTGGTTGCAATCAGGAGCTGCAGGGAAGGACTGCCTGGTTTCACCTGTGGGCTTTGTGTCTCCTTCCACAGGTAACCCATTTAATAGAGTGCTGCCCTGAGGGCTGGCTCTGGGGGTGTGCCTGGGGAAGAGCTTGGAGGGCGTGGCTCCGACATGGACATGCCTTGGCTGAGGGCTGTTTCAGATTTCTTGGTTCAAACTTTTGTTTTTCAAAATCGCTTTTTTAATAGTTTGCCTTTGATTTCTGATGATATGGCTTCTCTCGGGGATCAGGGGGGCAAATGAGCTGATCAGTTGTTGATTTTTAGCTATGTGACTAGTTTTGTATTTTATGTGTTGCTATTTATGTATTTTGTTTTTTGTAACTGTTTGCAAGGACCCTTCATCATGCAATAAATCTAATTGAGCTTGGTCCTGTATCCTGTACTGTTCAACATCTTTATTAATGACTTGGATGATGGTGTAGAGGGAATGCTTATCAAATTTGCATATGACACAAAACTAGGAGGGATAGCTTGACAGGATGGAAAGCTGGGCCAAAACTAACAAAATGAAATTCAACAGAGATATGTGTAAACTTCTGCATTTAGGTAAGAAAAATCAAATGCACAAGTATAGGATGGGTGATACCTCGCTTGGAAGAAGTACATGTGAAAAGGATCTTGGGATTGTAGTTGATCACAAGCTGAACATGAGTCAGCAGTGTGATGCAGCTGCTAAAAAGGCTACTGCAATTTTAGACTGCATTAACAGAAGCATAGGCCTTTTTCACACAGACACTCTAACACTGATAAAATGGGTGTTACATTTTAGTATACATGTTGCAGGGCTGTAGGTATGCTCTATGGGTGCCCTGCAACATGTATAATAAAATGTAACACCCATTTTATCAGTGTTAGTGTGTCTGTGTGAAAAGGGCCATAGTGTCCAGGTCACAGGAGTAATAGTTTCTCTCTATTCTGTGCTGATCAGACCTCATCTGGAGTACTGTGTCCAGTTCTGGGCACCACATTTTAAGAAGGACATTGATAAACTGGAATGGGTTCAGAGGAGAGTGACAAAGATTGTCAGGGATCTGGAAACCAAGTCCTATGAGGAAAGGTTGAAGGAGCTGGGTATGTTTAGCCTCAGGGCCAGTGGCGGCTGGCCCCCCAGGGTGTTTGGGGCACTGCCCCACAAGCGCTGAGGGTCCGCCACCGCCGCTTTAAGGCAGGTTTTTTTAAAAAAAACACACGCCGCAGCCGCTGCTGCTTCTGACAGCGCTGCAGCAACCAGGCTCTGACTTTGCTCTGGCTGCTGCGGCGCTGTCAGTTCTCACTCCTGAGGAGTGGATCCCAGAAGGGACAAAAAGGCTAAGCCCAAACAGCAATTTTCTATTGAAAATGCAATTTGGGCGGCTGAGCTCCTCAGTCCACAGCACGTATAGGACGTGCTGTGGAGGGAGGGGCTAGCCTTTCCATTGCGCTCAATGGACGCAAGGAAAGCTTTCGCCAGGGTGCTTGCTGTGAAAGCGCCCTGGCGAGATGCCTTGGGCCGGGTGCCTGACCCCCTAACCGGAGGCCCTTCTGCCCTAGTCCACCCTGTCTCCCCATCCCTACACCCTATTCTTGAAGGGAGAAACCCCATTCTCTTATCACTCCTCCCCCTCTCCTCAATCCCACTGGAAGCTCATGAGATGAACCAGTCCTACCCCCTCAGCCAGACCTAGAGGGGGCAGCAGGAGCTAAGCCTCCAGGAGCCCCTCTTCCTCACTCCCCACTTTCCCTCTGTCCTTCTCTCTTCTCTCAATCCCTCTCTATCCTTTCTCTGTTCCCCCCCTCCCTCTGTCTTGTCTTCCTCTCTCTGTTTAACCCTCTTCCTCTCTCCCTTTTTCTCCTTTCCAGGAGAGAGGGGTGGATATGGAGGGGGGTCAGGGTGACTGGGGCAGGGATGGGAGGGTGAGAGATCCACAGGGGCAGGGACCAGGAGGGGTGTTAGTGGGGTGAGAGATCTGCAGGGGCAGGGACTGGGGTGGGTGGGTGAATGGGTCAGGGATGGGGGGTTAGTGGGGGGAGAGATCC
>QEPC01011914.1:146944-173100 GCA_003113815.1 Sphenodon punctatus | reverse complement strand
GGGGGAGGCAGATAATTAGTTTCGTTTCTTGCAAGCCTCTCCACCCCTGGTGCCTGGAAGTCTGCTCCTCAGTGACTGACACCTCCCTGTCATGTTTGACCTTCCAGTGAACCTTTTTTTGCCACCCGAACTCATCTAAACGCAATCCGAACTGACTGAACTGTTTGGCCATTTCGCTGTTCGGTTCGTTCGGTATGTTTGCGTTTGTGTTTGTGTTTGAGTTCGGTCGTCCGAACAGGCCGAGTTCGGGCCGAACTCCGAACTTCTGAACCACGTTCGCCCATCCCTATTGAGCAGGGTGCTGGATTAGATGACCTCTGAGGTACCTTCCAACTCTAAGATTCTATGTAATTCAAGGTGGTCCACCCATGTTACAAGCTCTTGTAGGACTCAGCCCTGAACTTACAGTTGTGCCATCTCCAGTCAACAGCAGCGGCTCCCTTCTGTACTTAATGCCTTTACTATCACACAGGGAATTAATCTTTTCTGCTGTTGCCTACCTGGAATTGCTCTTCCTTAGGACTGCCAGCCATGCAGCACTGGATATAGTAACAGATCTCCAACCAAGATACATAGTAAACTTTCCTCCTTCTGGAGAGATGGTCTTGAATTGATGTTCTAGTACTTGGGGTTCTTGGCATGATCTCAGATGTCTCCTCTCTGGAGTCCCTAACTTGGCTCTAGTGGGTCCAACAAGTCCTGGCTTTGCACAGCACTCCCCTGGGTGCCAATTTGCACATGAAGAAGTGGAACGTCTCCACGCCACCGCCTGCATTTTTAAAAATCCCCCCTTCAAGCTGAGAACTTCTACTTTATACCCCAGCTTTTTGTCACCTCAGCTAAGAGCTTGAGTGTATTCTGGGAAACCTCACCAGACAAAATGCTCCATCATGAGCCTCAGTTAGAGTTGAAACAGATAGTTCATTCCAGAATGGTGGTTAATAACTGGAATTATGAATATCCAGTTGGTTAACTGATTGGTAACTGCATTACCAGCAGTTAACCAATGAATTGAAATACCAGTTAATACCACTTTACTGCTATTGGATAAGCGATGTATCATTTTTCTGCATTCCAACATTAGTGGTTTATTTCTAGACCAATAGCAAAGCTACATCCAGCAGATCTGAAGCAGGCATCCAATGGGAAACTAAGTTAAACTTGAAAGCAGGGTCTGGGGGTAAGCAGGAAAGGAATTCTGGGTAAACAGAACTAGATGGTAACTGTGGAACAGATGGGACAATGGACTGTGGTGACACCGTAAATGGTGCAAAGCCATAATGTGGTCAATTGTTCAAACCATTGAATCATAAATGGATACTCTGGTAACTGCTGATCATTGTTGGTGCAGACTGGTTACTGCATATCCAATGGTTACGGGTTACTGCATGCACACTCTCGGGCAGGGACCATGTCTATCTTATTTTCTGTAAAGTGCCAGGTAATAATAATAATAATAATAATAAATAATTTATTGTTAGCCGAAGCTTTAACAATTTTATACAAATATACAAAATCCATTTAATGTCCAAGTTACAAAGATAAAAAACGCACTTATGTTCAGTACACATTATCAGTTCCAACCACCCTAAGAGAACTTTGGGCAGCTCCTCTGTGACGGGTGTGGGATAACCCACCACCCACTCACTAGCTTTCTAAGGGGTCGGATTGCACACTCTTAATTCGGATAACTGCCCAACAAAATTTCGCAACTGCTCTAGAGAGGTCAGAGTCAGATGGATGCAAGAAGTATCTCAAAACCCTCTCAGGCGGCCCAGACTCCATAGGGAATCCCCCCAGGTATTTATATCTTGGCCCATCAAGGGTCAGACAATGCAGGATAATGTGCTCAAGGGTATCTATAGCACCCAAACAGCACATTGGGCATACTCGCTGTTCCAAGGGTGCCTTCGTGTATTGTCCCTGTAAAACCGCTGAGGGGAATATGTTGGCCCTCATGCGGAAGAAGGCAAATCGGTAGTTAGCATCCTGCCATTCGAATAAATAGAATTGAACTGGTCCCTGCAGGGGGTAATAAGAATTGTAATAGGGGGCGACCTTCTGCACCTCCCTTGAAGTGCTTTCAGATTGGGCAACCTGATCCCTAACTCGTTTTTTGATCAGGTTTTTACAAGCCACTTTCCCCAGGGTTCCAAGGTGCATAAATGGCAAGCCCAGTTTGGCAATCTCATATTTTGTTTTCTCAATCCACCCATCACCCAGGCCCCTCGCGGTCACAGCACTCACCAACAGTTCATTGGGGCCGGGAAAAAATAATTTCCTGGTACAGAAATTTAGAAATGTCTGGGTTGCATACACCTTAATAGGTAACAAAAATGTCTCAGCATGAAGGATTGCTTGTGGTGTCCCTGGCGGGGCCCCCAAAATTGATCAGAGAAAACTATTCTGAATACACTCCAGCTGATCAAAGAACAATATCCCCCAAATCGGGAGTGCCAGGTACATCGCTGCCCCCAGCAGGCATTGCAGCACCCAGAAAGCCCCTCCAGGTGAGCAGGGCCCAGAAAGCCCCCAGCAGGCATTGCAGCACCCAGAAAGCCCCTCCAGGTGAGCAGGGCCCCACCCCATAGCCACAAGCCAAAGGTGCACGCCCGCGCCCAGCGGGCGGCAGCCCTTGGGCGGCGACAAAAGGGCGCTGGCCGTTTTGTGGCCGTTGTGCGGCCGGAGCGAGGACAGCGAGGGGCCACCCCCCTGACAGCACGCACACGACACCTACAGGCCTGGACTCCCCCCGATACTGAGCAGGTAATACCTATGATGCCTCCCTATACCTCCCTCACCTCCTCGTCCTCTCTCACCTCCCTCCTTCTAGCCTCTCTCACGCACCCCCTCCTTCTCCCTCTCCCTTCACCAGCAGCCTTTCTCCAGCCAACCTACCCCTTATCCTCACCCACGCCCCTCCCCCCTCCCCACCCTCATCCCCCCTTACCCATTCCCCCTAGGCCTAAACCCGGCCGTTCCCCATCCCCCAACCTCATCTGCATCCCCTGCCTTCCCAAACACCAATTGCCTTTTTCCTGCTCCCTCTGGAACTGCCGCTCGTCCGTGGCTAAAGCTCCCTTCATCCACGATCTCTTCCTCTCTCGCCCCTTTCAACTCCTGGCTCTTACGGAAACCTGGATCGCGCCCTCCAACTCTGTTACCCCGGCTGCTCTATCCTCCGGGGGCCTGTCGTTCTCTCACCGCCCCCGCCCTGAGGGCCTGGGTGGTGGTGTGGGCTTGCTCCTTGCTAAGCACTGCCAATTCAAAACCCTCTCCCCTCCCCCCTCCTCCTCCTTCCCTTCCTTTGAGGCCCACTCTGTGCGCTTATACTCCCCTCTACACCTTCGGGTTGCTGTCATCTACCGCCCCCCGGGTTCCCTCTCCTCTTTCCTCCCGGACTTTGAATCCTGGCTCACCTTCTTCCTCTCCGATGATATCCCCACTCTTATCCTTGGTGATTTCAACATTCACGTTGACACGCCCTCCGCCCCCTCTGTTTCCCGCTTTCTCTCTCTCGCTTCCTCCTTTAATCTCCGACTCTGGACCGACTCCCCCACTCATACTGACGGCCATTCCCTCGACCTCGTCTTCACTCGAAACTGTTCTCTAACTGACCTCTCCTTTGACCCCTTCCCTAGTTCTGATCACTTCCTCGGCTCCTTCAGCCTTTCCCACCGACCCCCCTCCGCCTCCCCCTCTATGCGCCCCTTCCGCAATATGCAGGCCCTTACTCCCTCGGAGTTTGCCGCACATCTTTCCCCCCTTCTCCCCCCCGTTTTCGCCTCCTCCTCCCCTGACTCTGCTGTCTCTGCTCTCAACGCTTCTCTCTCCTCGACCCTTGACTCTCTTGCCCCCCCCTCTGCTCGCCCCGTCCGCCCCCTCGACCCCCGCCCCTGGCTTACCCCTGCCATCCGCTACCTCCGCTCCTGCGCCCGGGCTGCCGAACGCCTCTGGCGCAAATCCCGCTCCCTCCCTGACTTCCTCCATTACAAATTCTCCCTCTCCTCCCTCTCCTCGGCTATCTCCCTAGCTAGGCAGCGCTATTATGCCTCTAGGATCGAATCTTTCTCCCGCGACCCTCGCCGCCTTTTCTCTACTTTCGACTCCCTTCTCAAACCCCCCTGCCCTCCCCCGCCCTCTTCCCTTGCTGCTCGGGATCTTGCGTCGTTCTTCACCTCCAAGATTGACAAGATCCGTCGGGATATTGCCTCCCGCCCCCCTCCGCCCCCCGCTCCCCTCCCGCCCCCTCCCCCGCCCCCCTCCCTCCTCGCATCCTTCCCTCCTGCCTCTCTCCAGGAAATCTCTGCTCTTCTCTCTTCATCCAACCCCTCCACCTGCCCCCTTGACCCGATCCCCTCCCGCCTCCTGACCTCTATTGCTCCCACTGTCGCTCCCCCCCTTCTGCATGTTGTCAATCTCTCCCTTTCCACAGGCTCCTTCCCCTCTGCCTTCAAACATGCCACTGTCTCCCCCATCCTCAAAAAGCCTACCCTGGACCCTTTCGATCCCTCTAGTTACCGGCCGGTCTCCCTCCTTCCCTTTGCTTCGAAGCTCCTGGAACGTGTCGTCTACTCCCGCTGCCTGAACCTCCTCTCTGCCAACTCCTCCCTCGACCCTCTCCAGTCCGGCTTCCGCCCCCTCCACTCTACTGAAACTGCCCTGGCCAAGATCACCAATGATCTACTTGTCGCTAAATCGAAGCGCCACTACTCCGTTCTTGTCCTCCTTGACCTCTCTGCCGCCTTTGACACTGTCGACCACTCGCTCCTCTTGGACTCCCTTTACTCTTTGGGCTTCCGTGGCTCTGTCTTTGACTGGTTCTCCTCCTACCTCTCTGACCGCTCCTTTAATGTCTCCCTCCCCGAGTCGACCTCCCCCTCCCTTCCCCTCTCGGTTGGGGTTCCCCAAGGTTCTGTCCTTGGCCCTCTCCTCTTCTCTATCTACACCCGGTCCCTTGGTGAAATTATTGCCTCCCACGGGTTCCAATACCATCTCTATGCTGATGACACCCAACTCTATCTCTCTACCCCCTCTCTCTCCTCCTCTGTCCGCTCACGCCTCGTCGACTGCCTCTCTGATATCTCCGCCTGGATGTCCCGACGCCAACTCAAACTGAACATGGCCAAGACTGAACTCCTCATTTTTCCTCCCTCCCCCTCCTCTCCCTCTGACCTGACCGTCTGCATTGATGGGGTCACCATCCGTCCTGTTCTCCGTGCCCGCAGCTTGGGCTTCATTTTTGACACGCACCTCTCCTTTAAACCTTACATTGACTCTGTGGCCAAATCCTGCCGATTCGCTCTCCTCAACATTGCCCGCATTCGCCCCTTTCTATCTGTCTCCTCGGCCAAAATCCTTGTTCATGCCATGGTTATCTCTCGCCTCGACTACTGCAACCTCCTCCTTGCTGGCCTCCCTCGCTCCCACCTGTCCCCCCTTGTGGCGATCCAAAACTCTGCCGCCAAGGTCATTCACTCTGCCCGTCGCTTCGACCATGTGACGCCTCTCCTCCTCTCCCTTCACTGGCTCCCCCTTCCTGAACGTATCCTGTTCAAACTCCTGGTTTTCACGTTCAAATCGCTCCATGACCAAGCTCCCCCTTACCTCTCGGACCTAATCGCCCTACGCGCTCCTGCGCGCGCTCTCCGCTCTTCCGCTGTCCCCTCCCTCGCTCTCCCTCGCTTCTCCTGCTCGCCCAACCGCCTTCGTCCCTTCTCCCTCGCTGCCCCGCATGCCTGGAACTCCCTCCCTGCCGACGTCCGCCTCGCCTCCTCCCTCCGCTCCTTCAAATCCCTCCTCAAGACCCACCTTTTCCATGCTGCCTTTCCCAATGCCCTCTAGTCTTTCCCCTTGCTCTTACTGTCAGCCCTCCTCTGCTGACTGCTGCTACCGACCACCTTGTAACCAAGCCAAGTACACGCACCTGAGACTTCGCATCCGCCTGAATGTTTGTTTGTCTTCTCCCATGTCTCTCCCGCTGTCCCCTCTCCTTGTCTCCCCCTCCTTGTCTTTTAGATTGTAAGCCACAGGTAGGGACCGCAGCTGATTATATGTTCTGTACAGCGCCAGGTTGTTACTGGCGCTTTATAAATGTTTAATAATAATAATAATAATCGCTGGTGCTATATAAATAATAATAATAATAATAATAATAATAAATTAATAATTAATTTCAGCTGCATTAGCGGTTAACCTGATCACACAAGGAGTTCCCTGCAGCACCCTGCTTACTCTGGAGATCATGGGTTGAGGAGTGCAGCTTTGGGCTGTGGTGAGAGGGGAAAACCTCTGGAAAATGTATCAACAGTAAATATGTTCAAGTGCACTAACTAAGGTCTGGAGCATGAGTGTCTTCTGGGAAATATGGTTCACTTTCTTTAAAGTTCATTGAGCTGGTTGGAATGACAGAAACTCAGATCCACTAAAAATGGAAGAACTTCAAAACTGAGTGTGTTACATTCTGTCTCAAAAAACTACCCATTTATGGGAATAAAACTGGCTTTCTTCCATGTATTAAGGATGGTAAATTTGATTACTATCCAAGTGATAGAACAATATTATATATTGTTGAAGCATCCCAACATCAGCAGTTAATATTAACCATCCATAGCTCCTCCACTCCCCCACACCCTGCGCATTTTCATCCTTTGATTGAAATCCTTGGACTTGGATCAGTCATCCTTTGAAGAAGGAGGATGTGCTTTCTGTATGAATCTGCACTAGACTTACAGATGGGGGGCGATTTGCATGCTGAATTTGAAGGTTAGATTAGGTGCACAAAAGAAAATGCAAGAAACTACTAGCAAGATGTTTTATGTTTTGTTTTGTTTTAAATTACTGTACAGTCTAAAGTTAAAAGTTTATTGCCTGTGTCATTCTTGTAGATCAAAGCTATGTTAATCTGGTCCAGGGCTACTTTAATACTTAACAGCCTCTTGTCCCTTGGCGTATGTTTTTAGGCATGCATATCACTCACTCATAATAAAATCACTTGGAAAAAAAGCCCTTTGCTTTGTGTTGGCCTCCTGAGGTAGAAAGTCGCGGCGATGTTAAGTCTCACACTGCTTGTTCCAGCTTCATTATCTGTGATGAAAGAAATAACCCAATCGTATCTCATCACATGCATTTCTCCCTCAAGAAACCAACTGCTCCAAGGAAGCACATTTTACCTGGATGGTGAAATAGTATCCTGGATATTTCCAAATCTGGTCTATAGGATATGCAGAATCCATTCTCTACAGATTAATGCATTTATATATTTCACAGTGTGAGAGACCTTACTGAGGGATTGTCTCTTTAGGGATGAGTCTATACAGGCCTGTAAGATCTTACCAGAAAATGTACTTTACCATTCTTTGTTTCTATGCAATGGTGTCAAACTCGTTCTGTGGGGAAGAACATATTTGACATTTAATTACAGGCTAGGGTATAAATTTTAAGGCAATATGCTCCCCACAGTTCACTCCAAGCCATCTCTTAATGTCAGGGAAAGGTTGGCATGAAGATCAAGGGAATACGGTACTATTAACTTAAGAACTATATTAACCAAAACAAAAAACTTAACAGTTTAAAAAAACCTTAAATGCACGAGAGTTTTCTTAAAATACAAAAAACCCCACCTCAAATTCAGTACAATTACAATTCAAAAAACCTTCCACTCCATACATTGCAACAAAACATAAATGCCAAAAAACATAGAAATTATTTCAGAATTTGAGCAATATTTAATATTTTATCCTCAACATGCATGTAATATATGTACTTAATTCCTTACCATACATACTTTAATTCATTTTTATCAATAACTAAACTTTCACATTTCCCCATAATTAAACTTTAATTTATTATCATAATTTGACAAGGAACAATTTTTTAAGAGTGCATTAAGTCTGTTATTTACATGTATACAAATTGTTTACAGCTCATACAATGAACTTAAGAATGTGAGTGTAGACAACATTATACAGTTTGTTGTACAGAATGAAGTTCTGTAGAATGCACTCTTAACAAATTGTTTCTTGTCGAATTATGATAATTCGACAAGGGGCAGGGCAGGCGGGGCTCAGGGCGGGGGTGGGGGGCAGGGCAGGACTAGGTGCGGGGTGGGGGGCAGGGTGGTGCTCGGGGGGCAGGTTGGGGAGACTGTTGGGGGTAGCTAGCTGGCTCACACACTGGGGGGCAAGACAGTAGGGGTGGCTGAGCCGCTGCCAGGGGGCCTGGCAACAGCAGCAGACAACGGAGCTCGCAAGGGGACGCCGATGCAGCTGCTTCCCCGGCTCTCAGACAGGAGAGAGGAGCTCATCTGTGCATGTATGTGCGAGCCTGCAGAACCAATTTTTAAATTCAATAATAACTCTGTTTTGGCTGCACCAATTACTATAATATTTCAGAAGCACTTGTTATTGATCTCATGCTGCAATCCTGTGAAGTTTGGGGTCTCAACTCATCCAGGGGGAGGAGATATTGATGATTCTGAATCACAAGGACACTGTGCATTTTGACCACAACCAATTAACGTTTAAACAGTCATAACATTTTATTTTCCTTATGGATCTTCTTAAAACTTTGTGCATATGATGGTCCTCACAACTTATAGCCATGGATAAATTTTCAGTAATGTAGCTCAAGTGGTTTCCTCAAAATTGGGTCTTCAGCTGTCCCATGTTTATAATGGAGAGTGGTTGTGCATTTAAGTTTCTTCCAACTACCGCTGGAAGAAAATAAAAGTTATTGGGGTTAGACTGAATCTTGCTTAGCGCCCTGAATATTTATTATTTATTTATTTACTTATTACGTGCACTTGTAGCCCACTCCTTCCTGCACAACGGCAGCTCGGGACGACGTACAACACGATTTAAAAACAACAATAATTAAAACATCTAAATATGAGGGAAGGAATAACAGGGACATTACAGTAGGGGCCCTGGGGAGGAATCATTACTTAATCAAGAGGCCTCTCCTAATTTCCCATTGCTCCTCATACAGGGAGCAGTCATATGCTACAGCCCATTTTTACATGTAATATGCTCACATAGATTTGTAGTTTAATGTGGCATCTTTCTTCAGATCTGTGTGCTTGTGTGTATAATTCACAGTAAAAAAAAAAAGTCTGCATGCATGTGTATTTCTGGAAATGTTTTCCTCTGCATTAGATTTTAGATCAATGTGGAGTTATTTACACCTCTTCATCATATAATTCCACATTAGCTGCAGAGTTATTGTTCATGTGTACACTTTCCCTGAGGTAAGGCATGCAATCACTCCACATTCGATGCATTCATTCCAATGAAAGGCATATCCCATGCTACAGTGGTGCTGTAACCGTAAGTAATCAGCGGGTGTGTGTGTGTGTGTGTGCGCGCGGGGGAGAGGGTTGCCTGGCGTGGCCTGGCATGGTATAGTAAGGTTTGGCCTGGCCTGTCTGTAGGGTCAATGCTGGGGGATGGGGTTTACATTACCCTTTACCATGCCATGCAGATTTTTTTTTTTAAGGTAATTGGGTGTCACGTTGCTGCCTGCTACTTGGTTAGCACTTGGCACCATGAGGAGGGATTGCTCTGCCTCCAAGTTTGCTTGGTCTGTTAAAGTTACCATTGTCACAATGCCATTCCAAGGAAGAGGGTGCCCCTGGAGGGGGAGGGGTGTGAATGTCTGGTTTCTTAATTTTGTGACAGTGGCTGGGGCCTGTGATTACTGGCTTTTTTTGGTGGGATTTATATCTCCATGCAGTTGCAGACTGTTTTGTGTGGGTTGTTGTATTCTTCTTGAGCGAATGTCCCTTGCTAGCCTGCATTTTTGTGCACTGCTTGGTTGGCATAATGATAAAGTGGTGCACTCAGTGCTGATGGTGGGCCATGCTGTGGGTACGCTACTGCTGGTTTTTGGTTTTTTTATTTCTGTATGCAGTCACTTTTTGGGGGTTGTATTCTGGAGCGGTTGTCCCACTCTTGCTAACTTGCTTTTCTGGGTAGTGCTTTGGCTGTGGGTTCAAGAACGTTGCAACCACTTTCCAAAGTTTCTGAAGTTTCCGATGTTTTCCGGCATTCTGTGCTTCGGTCTCCAAAGTCCGAAGCTTTGGCAAGAACACCAAATTGCCTCTGAATGCTCAGACTGACTATTCAGAACTTTGAAAATCAGTCCGAATACCTGGAAGTAGTATTCAGTTCAGCCCTAATTCAGTCCTATGAAAGGCATAGTCCCATGATGCTCCACTGGCAGATAAAAGCAGCCAATACCACCTAAAGGGAAACAAATGACTACTATTCATGTACACTCAACAACAGTGCAGTAAATATCTGTTCAGTAAATACCACTGCATTTAACTACTCTGTAATAAAGTGTTCATGTGTATGAAGGCTAAGTTTACTTGTAAACCTAAAGTAACACTCTAGACTTGTGGTTGTGAAGAAAAACATCCAAATATGGGCGAAGTGGTGCCTGAATATCATGTCTTGAGACACAAAAATAATGAAATGGGCCAGATCCAGGGTAGGGTCTGTGTGTTTGACACACTTGCGGTAGAGGGAATCTTAGAAGCTTGCTGATTTTCACATAAATTATGAGTCCATGTCAGTAGTTATCACAGGGTCTTTGGCTGCCTTCTCTGGCTGCTTTCTGCTCTCCCTATGGAGAGCATGGTTTATCCGATACAGTACAAATGGAAATTGCATCAATACAATTACTGTAGAGTAGAAATACTTATATGGTACCTTTCCAGCACTTGGAGATGCTTTGACTCATAAAGGAAAGCTATTTACTTTCTGTCAAGGGACAGAACCTTTCTGTGACCTTTGCACAAGGGCCCTTTTTACACGGATGCTCCCCCCCTAGCACATGTGTGGTGTGGCGGCGCCCATGCAAATGCCACAGCGGATGCAAGGGAGATGGGTGGGTGCCCGTGGGAACACAGCGGGTGGCGTGTGTGTGTGTGTGCGCTCCTGCACTCCACCCACCCACGCACAGAGCAATGGGCTCCAATGCCGGTTGCTCCATGCATGGAGATGGATGGAGGTGGGTGGAGATGGGTGTGCATCCATAGGAATGGGCACACACCCATCCACTCACCCACCGCAGTCCGTTTGAAAAGCTCTAGTGAGAAGTGCAGAGGAGCTGCTGATAAAAGTCTAGGTTGTTCCTAAATATCAACTGGAAAAGGTCACCCCTCCCACACCCCTCCCCCCATCCACTGAAGGACAAGAATATTTGTTCAGTACAGCTTTATTTATTTATTTATTTATTTATATAAACATTTATATGCACATGGCAGGTCGGGGCGGAATACATCATACGCATAATAATAAAATCAGTTTAAATATCACAAAACAATTGAAATACAATAAAAATATAGAATGGACACAGCATTCAGGCAAAAACAATAAAACAATAAAAACCCTCCCACCATCTACCCCTCTCCCCCGAAGGCCTGGCGGAACAGCCAGGTTTTACATCTACGGAAAGAGAAAGATGGGGATACGCAAGCCTCCAATGGGAGGGAATTCCACAGCCAAGGTGCGGCCACCGAGAACGCCCTTTGTGTCATCGCCACTTGGCATACCCTGGGGACTTCAAGCTGGGCATCCCCAACTGACTGCAAGGGCCACGAAGGAACCCGGGGTCTGAGGCGGTCTCACAGGTAACCAGGACCCAAGCCATTTAGGGCTTTATAGGTCATAACCAATACCTTGACTTGGCCCTGGTAGATAATAGGCAGCCAGTTCAGAGTACAGAGCACATGTGTAATGTGCTCACAGTGACCTGTCCCTGTCAAGAGACGGGCCACCGCATTCTGCACTAGCTGCAACCTCTGGACCATCGTCAAGGGCAGCCCCACATAGAGCATGCTGCAGTAGCCCAGTCGAGAGATAATGAAAGCATGGATGATGGTGGCCAGATCCAAGTCTGAGACATATGGCCACAGTCATCGCACCAGATGTAGCTGGCAAAATGTTCCCTTTGCCACAGTCTCCACCTGACAATCCAGGCGAGGCTGTGGGTCAAGGAGGACCCCCAGACTATGAACCTGAGCAGCCAAAGGGGGGAAGACTCCGCCAATGACGGGAGCCACCATCCCCTCAGTCCTCTGCACCAACATCACCTCCGTCTTGTCAGGATTCAACTTCAGACGGCTTGCCCTCATCCAGTCCCCCACAGCTGCCAAGCACCGGGTGAGCACCAAGACTGCCAGATCTGGATCACTCGAAAATGAGAGGTAAAGCTGCATATCATCGGCGTATTGATGGCACTGCATGCCGAAACCTCTCATGACCTCACCCAAGGATTGCATATACACATTAAACAGGAGAGGTGACAGAATAGAACCCTGTGGGACGCCACACGTGGGATTCCAGAGAGATGATGTACATTCCCCAAGAACCACCCACTGTGTTCTACCTGCCAGAAATGAGCGAAACCATTCAAGAAAAGTTTCATTCACCCCGGCCCGGTCCCGCAGCCTCGCCACCAACAACTCGTGATCCACGGTATCAAACACCTCTGACAGATCCAGTAAGATCAAAATTGTGGATCTGTCCTGATCTAATTCATGGCGCAGGTCATCAACCAAGACTACAAGCGCAGTCTCCATGCCAAACCCTGGGTGAAAACCAGACTGCGAGGGATCAAGAAAACCAACCCGGTCCAGGTGCTCCTGTAACCACCGGGCCACCACCCATTCAATAACCTTCCCTAAAAAGGGAAGGTTAGAGACTGGCTGATAGCTGGCCGGGGAATCAATGCTCAAAGTGGCTTCTTGAGTAGAGGCTGTACCACCGCCTCTTTAAGACGGCTCAGAACCCTTCCCTACCTAAGGGAAGCATTGATCACCTCCACCAGCAATGGCCCTAATGTCTCCTGGCTGGCCTTCACCAGCCAGGATGGGCACAGATCTAATTCACAACAGGTGGCCTGGACTGTCCCAAGAGCATCCGCGGCATTAGCGGGTGATACTCATTGAACCTGATCCCATAACCACCAACAGGGTGGGTCTTCCTGTACCTCAGATTCGTCCACTGTCACTAATGCAGCATCAAGATCATGGTGAATCTGAGTGATTTTATCTGCAAAGAAGTCAGCAAACATGTCACAGCGGGCACTGGAAAATTCCAGTTCCAGGCGGAGAGAGGCCTGACTGACCAGCCCCTGCACCACCTGGAAAAGCTCCACTGGACGTGACTTCGCAGATGCAGTAAGGGTAGCAAAGAACTCTTTCTTTGCTACCTGTGTATTCTTAGGGCAGAATTAGGTAGGTTTTCAATAGAATCTTTAGCTAGAAAATCCTTTTTAAGATATTGGCTGAGGCTTTTAGCCCAACAGGAGGAGTCGCTTCCTCTGATATGTTTAAAAGAAGAGCTGGGATTTCAGGGAATACGAGTATACCCATGGTTACTCCGTCTTGGAAGATCACTGAATTCTCTGGGTTTTTCTTTCCAGTATTTCATTGGGACTTCAACAGCTTCCATGCGTTCTCAAATAATGCTTAGAATTGAGGACATCACGGTACAGGACGATTTAGCAAGAGTAAGGTCATGGAAGGTGGCGCCTTCCTTGGGTTTGATTAAAGTTCGATTCCAATTCGAACTTTATTTGGATATATTGGTAAATCCCAAGCTTCGTAGGGCGTACACCTTGCTTAGATGGCAGCTGACTAGGACTTCTGTAGTCGAGGGTAGGTTTAAGAACATCCCTCGGGCGCAGAGATTATGCTCATGTCATAATAATGAAATAGAAACAGTAGAGCATTTATTAGCAAATTTCCCATTGTATGAGTCCCTAAGGCTAACTTGGTTGTCTCCACTATTGGCGGAAGATCAAATTTTGGAATCCAAAAATATTTATGTTCGTTTTTTAGAGATGCCAAGTAAGGAAGCAGTGTGGGCTGTAGCTTCCTATATATATTTAGTCTCTAAGACAAGAAAGGATTTGGGGTCGACTAGGGACACGTCTGTCTAATCAAGTTGATTGCAAAATCCTATCCATCGGGTAGGAGGTGTAATAACTGAATTACAATTGAGATTATGGGGGAAGATGGGGGATGAGTTAGCCTCTGCCGATTAGTAGATGGATGAATGAGAGTATAAGGGCTAAGGCTCGAAAATAACTCGAATAAATAGAGGTTCCAGTAATTAGTTCTTGCTTTTTCCCATTAGTGGGATTAAGGCGAGTGCTCTATGTTGTAAGTAAAATAAAGATTCTAGTTAAATTGCCTCTAAGTATTTATTGGAAGAAATTTAAATATTGTTTTGAATAATGATATGTGATGTAAATTTGTAGGGGAATTTCCATGTTGGGGCCAAGACGAAAGCCAGAGCCGACAATAAAGATGATGATGATGATGATGATGATGCTACCTGTATTGCAACAGCATACACTTTTAAATTGGCTTTATGCTGCAATTGGTCAGTTTCAGCACGAGTTCGACGCCACCGTCACTCCAACCGCTGTCCATCCTGCTTCATTCAGTGGAGGTCCTCCGTAAACCACGGCAACCCCCACCGTCGGCCTTCTGGAAGCGGACACTTGGGAGCCGTTCGGTCGATAGCCTCAGCCAACAAGTTGTCCCAGAAGGTAACGAGGTCATCGAGTGAATGATCATCAAGATCAGAAGGTATTTCCCCTAGAGCATTCCGGAACTTCTCTGGTTCCATAAGTCTCTGAAGGCGGACCCAACGAATTGGTCCCACACCCTTCTGGGGGCAGACATGTGCCAGGAGACTGGTCCAGAGGAGGTAATGATCAGGGGTAAAACCATTACATCCCCCACCACCGCATTCCCAGCCTCAAGGCTGGTGCAGAACATCAGGTCAAGGCTATGCCCCCCCTCATGCATCGTGCCCACTACTGAGACAGTCCCATGGTTGTCATAGCATCCATGAACTCACGCTCTGCTCCCCCCAACCCGATATCAGTGTGGATATTGAAATCCCCCAAGACCACAGTCTTCAGGGATCGCAAGACCACCTCCAATACTGATACCAGTTCTGCTAGAGCGTGTAGGGATGCTGCAATACAGGTGGGTGCACGGTATACCAAAAGCAGCCCTAATCTGTCTCCTGTCAAATCGACCATGAGGTGAACCCCCTCCATGACCGAAATGGTCTGCACCTGATACCTCCTCACAGTTCACATATCCTTAAAAACAATGGCTACACTGCTTCCCAGTCCCTCTGACCTGGGTTGATGCTGTACAGAGTTCCCAGCTTGAACAAGGTCAGCCAGTATAGGCCCCGACTCATTGTCCAGCCAGGTCTCTGTAATACATATGAGGTCGGCCGCTTGATCCAGAATCAACTCCCAGATTGTAGTTGACTTATTGCAGACTGACCTCACATTCAACAGCAGCAATTCCAGACCAGGGGCTCCTCTGATCCTGATCCCTGTATCACCTGCCAGGGGGTCTGTGTGAGGGACAGGAGTTAAGCACCTGTCCCTCCTCACAGCTGTCCTTCCTTCCCCTCTCTGAGAGTCCATAATTACCCCAGCCCATCACGACCCCAATGGCTGCAGAAGCCCCTCCGGTCCACTCCCCCAGCCCCCCCCCCGGTGGCTGCTCCACCTAACCTCCAGGGACATACCCCCCATCCCTTTCTTCCCTCCCTCTCCCCCTCCCCTGACCCCCCCTCTCACCAGGGGACCAGCACCCCCCAACCTTAGTGAGTTGTGCCCCCCTCTCTCACTGGGGGGCTGTACCCACCCTTCCCTAATCCAATCCCTTCCCCACTCCCACATATGCAGGGGGGGGTTTACATTACCCTTCCTCCCCCATCCCCTTACACAATACCTCTACCAACTACCCTAAAACCCCCACCCAGCCTCCCCCAGCCCTCCCCCAAGGGCTGTACGCAAGGGCCCTTTGGCGTGATTCTTAGACGCACGGCCTGTGGTGCACGCCTGCGGCTACGCCGAGCCGCCTCCCTTTTACCCCCCTCCGACCGGATGTTACCTGGAGGGGGGGGCGGAGCTCCCAACCCTTGTCCCCACCTCTTCTGCAATGGAGGGAGGAAACAGCTGTCCCGGGGGGACTCCGCTCCCTACCCTCTCGGGGGCGAGCTTGAGGCTTTTCAGTAGATAAGGTAACTTATAATTATCTTTAGTCCTTCACTACAACATAGGCTTTGTAACAGGTAGATTGAACTGTATTGAATACAAAATCATTTTGATTGTTAAGACCTAGCAGGTACAAGGTACTGATTAGGAAGCAAACCAATTAGAGGCTTATTGACAACTCAGCGACCACTTAATCTATCTTTTGAATGAGATGGAAAACTGAGGTTCTAGCCACCATTTCAGAGGCCTAAAGCATTTCTCAAGAGACTTAGGTAGGCAAATCCTCCTGTCATGGCCACATTTTGGCCTGGCTAATTATGTTCTTCCTACCCTTTCCCTGACAGCAGCTCCACTTGGGACAAAGTGTTTTTCAATGAGCTTTTCAGCTTAGAAAAGAGATGACTGACTGAGGAGCAATGAAGAGGTTGACAAAATCAGACGTAATGCAGAGAAACTAAACAGAGAGCTGTTATTTACCCTTTCTCATAATACTAGAACTAGAAGACAGCTGATTCAATTAACAGGTAGCAGAGTTAAAACTAACAGAGAAATATATTTTCTCACAATACATAATTAACCTGTGGAGCTAATTTCCAGGAGATGCTGCAGAAGCCTATAATATAACTGGGTTCAAAATACAATTTGATAAAGTTCATGGCTGATGAGTTCATCAAAGCCTATTAGCCAAGTTGACTGGAGATGGAGCTTCTGATGCCAAGACCTATGGTTGAATGATGGGACATAGACAGTTCCATATATGCTCTGTTTTTGCATGCTTCCTCTGGAGCATCCAGTACTGGCCACTGTCAGAGACAGAATGCTGAGCTAGAGGGGGCATTGGCCGGATCCACTGTGACAGTCCCTATGTTCTTGTTTACTAAGCCGCTTTCACATTGCTGCACACATTGAAGTAGTTGAACCGAGGAATGCCTGAGTCTCCTCAGGAGATGAAGTGATCCCTGGGCTCGATTTTGTGCATCTGTTGTTAGAATGCCGTGGGACAAAATGTGCTTCATAAATATAATTGTTAATTGGGAATTGAAATCAATTTACCCCAGAAAATGGGAGAACCCAGAACCATGATGAGTGTGCCAGAGGTCCAATACTGAGGAAGCTGGATGTGCTCAAAGCCAGAGAATAGGGAAGTGGCAGATTATGCAAGTGCTGCATTACTAAGGGGAAAGAAACCTCAGTGCCCATGATTTTCAGAACAAGTTGGCACTGGCTAAGATTCAAAGGGCAGTCACAGTTCTCAGCACAGAGGAATGAGTGAGAAGACTGGAAAGGATAGAGATTTATTGGTAATAGGAGACTCAGTCATATTCTTTGCAGACGTTTATTTCTGTAAAAAGGGTGCTTGCTAACAGGATGGTGATTAATCTTCCTGGAGCAAAGCTGAAGGAGGTTACAGAGAGGCCTGATAAACTATTCAAGAGATCGGGATCAGCCTCTTGTAGTTCTGCATGTTGGACTAAATGGTGTCAGAGAAACGTAAAAGGAGATTCAGATTCTGCCTGGAAATGAGGAGAAAGGAAGCATGAGGCTGCATGAGAGATGAGCCAGCATCTATTATCTGCTTCCTAAAGCACTGCCTGTCCCTTTGCCCGGATACTGCATACATAGTAGGGGGTATACGAAAGGGGTAATGGAGAGGTCACATTCATCTTGGACCTGGAGGACAGGCCCTTCTTTAATTTTGGGCTTCAGTGTCAAGGGGGGAGGTTGTCCCCTGAGACCCAAATATAGGGGATATATGCCTCCTCAGCCTGTCCCCCCTGTTATTACATGACAGATAGGGGGCAGGAGGACAGGCTGTTCTGCCTTTATTTGGACTGCTGCTCTCAACACATCAACTCATCTTCTGTGTTTGCAGTTGGCGATGCTCAACTGCTTTGCTATTTTTAAAGCAAATGTCTAAAGAAAAGAACTATACAAAAAACAGCTCTTTGCAAACCTTATTCTATCCAGGATTAGAACCAAAGGCTGCAATAGTAATCTGTGTCCAAGCCGCGGAACAGATACAGCAGATGCAGGGAACCCATTTTCAGCCAGATGCCTCCAGGTCCCATTAACCTTTGTCCCCATGTGGTGAGAGCAAGCACAACCACTCCTGCCTGGCTTTATCCAGCAGCTGCCAAAGAGAGATTATGTCCCAGAACAGGAAGGTTTTCCCCTCAGTTGATAATTTAAGGTAGCACTAGGGACAGCATCCCACACTACTACATTCTGCTGGGGATAGTTCACAAGCACCTTGCTTTTTCACTGGGCAACAAAACTAGGATCAGGGCCAGTGCAAGGATTTTTGCTGCCCTGGGCAAACCTCTATTGCACTTCTCACGCAACCTGCATGGACAGCCTGCTTCCTGGCGCACTGAGGGGCTGGCAGCCCTGGCTCCCCATCTCCAAGCCCTTGATCTAGCTGAATCACCAGCAGGGTGGCTGGATTGGGGCAGGAGGTGGGGGGTTGCCGCCCCCTTCAATTTCCCGCCTTAGGAAGCTGCCTATATGGTCACACTGGTCCTGACTAAGGATGAAAACAGATATATTGTGGGCCTGCTATGGCCTGCCTGGGCCAGAGAACCACCCGCATGTCTGTTCCCCAGCTGCCAATGTTGGCCCGGGACTGCCCAGGGCTGGATAGGCAGCTGGCCTGAAATGTGTCACCCAGAAAATCCCAGTTATACATCCAGGGTCAAAGGCCACCCATGCAAGCCAACGTGAGACATAGCAGGCCAATGTGTCTGTTCGGCCCTGCCATCCTTGCCACGGGGCATGGTGGGCACCTTGACTGCCATGTCTTCCCGTCATGATGGGGGCAGAGGTGGGGCCAGCCACCCACATGTCTGTTGTGCCACCCCCTACCCAGGGTGTACAGGCAGCGGCGGGATGGCTCTCCAGCCATGGGTACATCTGGTTGAGTGGCAGCAGCTGCTTCTTGACCCAGAGAGCCGCCACGCTGCCCACACATCTGTTTTCACCCTAAGGACAAGAAAAATCTTCCTTAGACATTTTGTACCGCGCTTAACAGAGAAACAGGGTTAAGACCTATTTGCTGTTCCGAAAGGCTTCTATTTAGAGCGATGGTTGCTAGCTGGCCCAGAGAGGATAACTAGTCCCATAGAACAGACACTCTGCAGCCCCCTACGGCCTCATAGAAAAGATACTCACAAACCCAATTTCCCTATACCAACCTGAACCAAGACAAAGACCCCCCAGTTCTTGGACTGGCTGGGTGAAAACCAAGTGGAGGGCAACCCTACCTTACCTTACATAGAATCCTCTGGTTTAGATTGCTGCTCTGAGGCCTACTGCCCACGGAGGGCCTGCTCAGTGCTTTGATAGTCAAACCCCAAGTGCTCTGCCCACAGCTCCGTGATTAGGGGTCCCGTCTCTCAGTGCTCTCTGCCTCTGCCTTTGATCACAAAGGCATGGCATCATGTGCAGACATGGGACAGCAGCAGCAGTGAGGGTGGCAGACTGCGGCTGAGAATGGGGCAGCAAGCCCTTCTGCAAGGGATCTGTGTGGGACTGGGAGCTTTTGGGGAAAGGGTTTCTGAGTTTATCATTTGTAGTTGTTGTTGAGCTTGTTGTCACCCACAGTCACACCAGCACCAGTCCCCCAGGTAGCACCTGCCTCCTTGGATGTGGTGTCCTTAAGTCATAATAGCACTGGGCCCCAGGTACTGCCTGCTTCCTCTGACGAGGTATCCTTCAGCCATACCAGTAATGGGGCCTATGTAGTGTCTGCCTCCTTAGATGGGGCATTCTCCAGCCATACTAACTCCATCAGGTAACACCTACCCTGTTACCTCAGAGACTGCTGCAGCCCTGACCAATCAGAGCCAGTGTTGAGGGCCACAGGGTAGGATAGGAAGCGCCCAGAACTACTTCTTCCTTCCCAATATAAGGAGTGAACTGCAAACTATCAGTGGCTTATTAACTCCTGGTATAGCCTCCCTGTGCCTCCACCTGCTACCCTGCCTCCACACTTCAACTCCCTGCCTCCATACTTTCTACCCCTGTGTTGCCTGCTGCCCTGGTCCATTGCTCCATTATTGCCTGTGCTACTTGACTACCTGGCTTGACCCACGCTCCACCTTGACCACACCTTCGTTTAATCAATTTTATGATTAATTTTCTACTAACCAAAAATTATTTTTATTTGATAGTATTTTTCAATTTAATACCCCGCTCCTCCTGCCATCAGGCAGCCCGGGGAGGCTTACAATATAAAACGCAAATAAAATCCATATAAAACATTTTAAAAACTGCTAAAAGGAGGCTGACGTTTAACACCACACCACCCCCTCACCCCTTTCACCACCTCCTCCCCACCAAACGCCTGGTGGAACAGCCAGGTCTTACCACTTTTCTGAAAAGAGGGGAGGTCTGGGGCCAGCCGCACCCCCACCAGAAGGGAGTTCCACAGCTGTGGCACAGCCACCGAGAATGCCCTCTCCTGTGTGGCCCCCCAAAAGACTCGGGGGACCTCGAGCAGGGCACCCTCGGATGACCACAGGGGTCGATCCAGCACCCGGGGGATGAGGCGGTCCCGCAGGTATCGCCAGATTACCCAGCTTGACCTATGCTCCACCTTGACTATGCCCAGGGCCCTGATTCTTCTGCAAATATTTCCCCCAAATTCACACATGGAGGCATTGGAGAAAACGGAGGTGCCTCCATGCGCGGAGGTGGGTGGGCGTCCATGTAATGGGCCGCCCAGGCGCCGCACACCCGCCATGGCCTCCACCCATCCCCCCCTCACCACCAGACTGTTTGAAAAGGGCCATAGTCTCTGCTTTAAATGGTATGTCATTCACTCAGGGAACAAAAATATTGTTGCAATGATGAGAGCTTGAGTCCCATCTTCCTGCATAAAGTTAAACAGTTTGGAAACAGCATAGTCTGCTTCGTACCTTTTTGGATAGAGCATTTACCCCTGTAGGAGCTCCCCCCTCCCTCCGTCATGGCCATTTAAAAAATTGTTACAAGCTGTATGGGCTGGATAAGAGTTGAGGAATGGGAACTTGAGGACATGCTCGGGAAAGGGGAAGGGAGAGAAGAGTTGCAGAGATCATGGATCTGCCCACAGATCAATCCCTTAGCCTGAAGTCCGTGCCTTCTGCTCTACTCCCTCCTGAGTGCACTTTTTCAGTGCCTGATGTTAGGGGGTGAATCTGGGGGCCAGACCCAGGAACTGAAAGGAACCAAATAAAAGCTGGCCCCATTTTCCCCATGAGCCAAGGGTGTGCTACTCCTCATTTAAAGTAGCAATGCACTTGGAGAGAAAAGTGCAGAGCTATACCTGGCCCAGCCTAATTAAGTTGTGGAATTTGTTGCTGCGGATGTGGATGTGGTCAAGGCCAGTAGTGTAGCTGGGTTTTAAAAAAAGATTGGACAAGTTTCTGGAGGATAGATCCATTAGCAGCTATTGGCCAGGTAGGTTTTGGGGAATGTAACGTCTTACTGTTGGGAGCTGGGAGTGAACAACAGGGAATGGATGGTGTTGTTCATGGAATCCATGGTGACCTGTTGGATACTTTCTCCAAGCAACTGAAATTGGCCACTGTCGGAGACAGGTGCTGGGCTTGATGGACCATTGGTTTGACCGAGTATGGTGCTACTGTCAGGCCCTGAACTAGGGGCCAAGGGGTCCACAACCAAGAGGGGGAACAAGCCCCGCCACTTACCAAGAAGGAAACCCCAACACAGGACCTGCCCCCTGCCGCAACGCTCCTAAACCTGGAAGCGCCACCGCTGCCAGCGGCAGCGTAACAACAGGCACCAGGGGGAAGCACGGCAAGCACTCCAGCCACCCCCCCGCCCTTGCATGTTGTTCCTGGGGGTGTGGCTACAGAGACGCTGAAGCTGCAGGCAGATGCCAGGCCCCCAGCCCCGCAGCACTCAGACCGCTTGCAGCAACGCCTAGCCACACAGTATAAAGGCAGCTCCTCTCTACCACAGCACTGCTGGTGATCAGTGCCTCTGCGCCTGGGAGACCGCCCCTTTGTGTTACCCTTTTGGAAACCTTCTAGCCTTGTTGACAGTATCGTGTGATTGGAGAGAGTGAGTGTGCGTGTGACTGTGTGGGCAGCGTGATTCAGGTGAGAACCCTTGTTGCTACACCCTTAGTGCACTGTCCCTGGGACCCTCCGTAGCGGTGTGTAGGGAATGGGGGCCCCCAGGGGCGGGGGGTGGCCCTGGGGGAGGTACTCAGACGGGGGAACACACACACTCTCACCAGGAAAGGGGGAGCAGCAAGGCGATGTACGGAAAACAAGCCCTCAGGGTGGAATAGGGCTAGCAAGATGCTTAGTCCCCAGCCTGTATCATCATCGGGCACCTGGGTGGTCACATGCCTGGTTTGCCACTGGGGCCACACACGCACGGGTATAGGAGGGGGCCCGGGTGCGGGGGTGAGACTAGTGGGTAGCGGGGGTGCGAGAGTCCCAGGCAGGGGGGAAAACAGGATAGGGCTTGCACTCCAGGGAAGGCCCCAGGGGGGGGTGCTCCCCTGACACCAAAAGGGAAAAGGCTCTTACCTTCAAGTGTATGTTTACACAAGCACTCACACACACACTCCCTCACTCACTCCCTCAGGCAGACAGACAGGCAGGCAGGCAAACGAACAGTAAGCTACAAGGTTTTCACACTCCAAGCAGGAACGAACAGGGGGCCAGTCTCACGGGCGCAAAGGCTCGATCACCAGCATTTGTTCCTAGCCCTGCATCGGGCTTTTATTCCCCAGCATGGGGCGTTGGCTGAGTCGTGCTGAGCGATGCAGCGTGGGGGGCGTGGCCGCCTCGGGCGTGGCTCCGCCCTGGTCTCCGCCCTCTGAACGTCTGCCGGGGCACGGCTCTGCGGCGTCCTGGGGCTTGCCCGGCAGGGTCTCTGCCGGGGGTTCCCTGCTGCGAGGAGGGGGGTTTTCCCTATGGCGGGGGGTGCGCTGTATTGGAGGCGGGTCTGCTGCTACGGGGGGATCCCTGAGTCCCGATGGGGGTGGCGTGGCGCTGCCAGTGGGGGCTTGAATCCTGACACGGTGTGCCCTATCCTGCTCCCCCCCGCCCTAGCGCTTTGCACCCCTGCCTCCCGTCACCCTGCCACGCTCCCATCCTCACCCTTCACCCTGTCTGCATGGTTACAGTGGCAGCCAGGAGGTGTGCGCTCATCCCAGATACCCGAAGATGATCCAGGCTGTGGATTCTTAATCCTAGAAGCCATATTCAATCCTGAGGGTTTGTTTCCAGGGTTTGTAACCTCCCTGTTCTTGGCCCACGTGTGGTTGTGGAACCCGCACAGCTCCAATTCCCTTCCCCCGTCGTCCCTCATAGCTACTTACATTCTTAGGCTCTTAAATGCACAGCTTTGGCACAGTACAGCCACCTAGAATTAAGTGGGGTTTCTTGGATGGACAGAGTGGTGTGGGAGCATGTGCATGAGTCTGCAGAAGTAATCTGGGGTTTGGCTGGGGCAGAGGTTGTACTCGAACCTAGAGAGACCCCAAAGAGAAGCAGTTATGGATTTATATGCTGTGGTTACTATGGACGTTGCCATGGTTCTGTCTTGGGGAGTGCTCTGCGAGCTGATTACTCTTTCCCATCAGTCCCTACTAAATCAATAGATTTCTCTCTCTTCCAAGGGAAACCAACCCCACAGAGGTACTAACAGCTTCCCACCACTCAAGTAGATGGGAGCACCAATCTACAGTAGGTGACTTGGGCATCCATCCACCGAGCACAGATAGCAAGTAATCAAAGCAAACAGTTCATAGACTGGATGCTAATAGCTAATTAGCACATTTTAAGAAAACATGATAGCTTATGAACAATCTACTCCCAGAAAAAGGGGTTAATTCTGCAACAGATATTATTTGTAATGAGTAATCTGATGAGTTCTGCTTAATTGGCAGACACAACATGGGCCAATTCTATTGCATTTCCAGCAGGCTCTGAATCACTTTAGAAACCTTCTGGACTGTTGAGTGTGTTTACCAGTTTTCTTGTTTTAACATCTGCTTTAATCTGCAATGCCAAGGACCCATCTATTGATGTTAGAACACAATGTTAAATATTTAAAATTACAACATCTTTATAGCCCTGTGCTCTAATAGCATTTAACCATGTTTCTTTTGGCATCTGCCTGGAGACAAGGGACCTTGTGTTCAATTAGTTCCCTCTGAGGAGACTTTCAGTGGCAGGGAGTGGGACTATAGAAGCAAAGAAGATATTGAAGAAATGGGAAGATGTGTTATTTTTTAAAAAAAATGATTTTTGGGGTGGGTGAGTGGGAGATTTCCTCATCTCGTTATAATAGCAGTCCAGTTAATAGTGACTATTTTGTAAAAGAGTGGGTCTCAAAATCTTTCCTGTGCTAGGGGTGTAGGTATAATAGGTTCAGCAGCACCAGAGTCCACAAGCCTGCACCCCCCTCCCCCCAATACATACATGTAGAGTGCATATGCATTCTGGAGTGGATTGCCTCTGCAGGGGGCCATTCCCACCTAGCTATGCCCCGTTACCCCATTTTGAGACTTCAGAATGAATCCATGTCCCAAGACAATAACAAACTTAAGACATTCAGAGTTTATCAAATGTGTCACTGGGATGGTGACCCCATTCACAGACTGTGTACCCCACTTGAAATCATGACCCAGAGCTTGGGTACCTCCGCTGTAGAAATCCACACTAACTCCAGATAACCATATCTTGATGCAGAGATCTCTCCTGTATGGATGGGTGAATAGATGAGACCGGATTTACAACCTGTTAGTGGAAAAGCATCCACATCTATTAGCTCGAACCTCCTTGGGTAGTTGTGTGCTGGGTTGTGAAGAGTTTGCTTCTGATCATCAGTTCTGAAAGACTGGGTGACAGGGTGGTGTTTGAAGTCTGGAAGAGAGGACAAATATAATATAAACTGAACAGCCCTCTACCAATGGAGCCAAAGAAAATGTCCTGTAGCTGGTAATAGCACCTGGTCCCTTACTCTCTCTGAGGTGCAGTTCCATCACTCACATACATAAAGCTTGTACAAGTGGGGTGTCACACACATAAGTGGTATATGAGTCTTTTGGGGGCTAAATACAGATGCTGTGGACTCAATGTTCACTTTGTCATTGACTTCAATCAGTACAGTGGATGTTTCCAGATGTAATGCTAAATCCAAGGAAAATCCATTGTGTGTTGAAATCACTAGACATTCTCCTGATCCTGAAGCTGCTCATACAGATGTTCATGCTATTGCTTGTTCCAGTGGTTACCTGAGAGTCTCTTCTCACAAGTTGTTGCCTGGATGATATCATGTTTCTGTGGCTCTTTAATTATCACAGTGGAGCAGTATGCTTGTGGGTGGCCACTTGTTTTCCGCACCAAAGATTTTTCAGGTCCCAATATATGATAAAGGAGTAGAAAAAAGTGAGTTAGCGCAAACAGACATAACGATCGAATGTGTTTTTAACCCCGAAAATGAGTAGCTAGCATCATGTCTGGTAACACCCAGTATTTTGCCTTAATGAACAGTTTCCTGCTGACTTTACAGACAAGCATCCTTGCCCCCTAAAAGGCTGAATTCCTTTCAAAACTGGATTTTCTGGTTTCTTGCTACAGCCATTCATTCCCCACCTGGCTCCCTCTCTTTGAAACATGAGACTGAAGCTCAGAAGTTATGGGTAGGGATGTGTGAACATGGTTCGGACGTTCATAGTTCGGCCCAAACTCGGCCCGTTTGAATGGCCGAACTGGACACCCAAACCGAACGCAGAAGTAGCCGAACAGTTCAGCCATGTTCGGATGAGTTCGGGTGGGAAAAACAGGGCTGGCGGGCCCGGGAGGGGGGAAGGGCAGCCGAGGAACAGACTTCCTGGCACCAGGGGTGGAGAGGCTTGGACTAGAAACCTTCCTTCCACCATCCCTCTTTTCCTCAGACCACTGGCTTTGCAGTCTGCGATTGGCCACGGGCTAGGCTGCATGGAGCCAAGTTCCCCGGAAGGCCTAGAGCATCTCTAACGCTGGCAGCCACAGCCAGCGCTGAGGCCGCCGGACCGCCCGTCGCCGCTGCCGCCGCACCCGGAGCTCCGCAAAGGTAAAGCACTCAACTTTAGTAGGGGTGATCCC
>QEPC01011914.1:113863-140502 GCA_003113815.1 Sphenodon punctatus | reverse complement strand
CGTACCTTCTTAGCCCAGCGTGCCTGGTAACACTGCTGAGTACATAATCTCTCGGGGGCAAGAGAGCGACTGAGAGGTTTCAGAGGGTCGCCTTGGGGCCACCCTTTCCCCCCCTGTGCCTGTGCCTTGATTCCTCCTACTTTGTTTCCCCCTCCATGGCTCCGTCCCCTGGAGCCTGATAGTTCTGGCCTTCCTTCTCCCTCCTTGGTTTCCCCTTGGCTCCATATCCCGGAGCCTGACACCAGCGAGCAGGTGTTCTCCATGGTGGGGGATATTTGCTCGCTGCACTGCCTGAGACTGGGTGCCAAGTTGGTGGAGCAGTTGCTTTTTATAAAGGTGAACCTTCCGCTGCTGGGATTCCCCAAGCTGGCCCTGGACATGGATTGATGGTGCAGTGTCACATGCCATCCCATGCCAGGGGCAGTCTTGGGACAGGGCTCTTCATCAATCTGGGCTGCTGCTGTTGAGGTGCTGTCCCTCCCTCCCAATGCCCAGCACCCGCCCGGCCTCTCTCTCTCTTACTAGATGGCCTCGACCAGCCTATCTGACTGACCTCATGATACTGGGTGGCATTGGGAAGCTGTAAGCCTGCCAGCCAGCCTATGGCTAGATGCTCTCGGACCACCTATCTGACTGGCTCTCTCTCTCTTGTGCTGCAATATTAATCAGTCTGAGTGCTCTGCCAAGGTCCCAGCCTGCCTTCCCTACTGCCTCTCATGCCATGTTGCCTTTCTGCCCACCCGCTCAGGTTGCCAAGATCAAATCCTGCCTTCTGCTCATGCCATGCTGCCTGTTTGCTCTCCCACCCAGGTGGCCAAGATCAAACCCTGCCTCAGTCTGCCTTCTGCTCATGCCACGCTGCCTGTCTACCCACCTGCCCAGGTGGCCAAGATCAAACCCTGTCTCAGTCTGCCTTCTGCTCATGCCACGCTGCCTGTCTGCCCGCCTGCCCAGGTGGCCAAGATCAAACCCTGCCTCAGTCTTCCTTCCCATGCTCATGCCACACTGCCTGTCTGCTCACCCGCCCACCCACCCAGGTGGCCAAGATAAAACCCTGCCTCAGTCTGCCTTCTGCTCATGCCATGCTGCCTGTCTGCCCAGATGGTCAAGATCAAACCCTATCTCAGTCTGCCTTCTGCTCATGCCACACTACCTGTCTGCCCGCCTGCCCAAGTGGTCAAGATCAAACCCTGCCTCAGTTTGCTTTCTCATGCTCATGCCAAAGTGCCTGTCTGTCCTCCCTGTGGGCAAAGCTGAAGCTCTGCCCCAGCCTGTCTGCCTCTCATTCCAAGGTGCCTGTCTGCCTGCCCTGGCAACCCTGGGTGATGTGCCCCACTGGCCTGGTAATCCTGCTGCTGCTGTCTGCTGGTCCATGGGTGCTCTGCCCTGGCAAATCCAAATGTGTCCACACAAACCTGCTGCTGCCATCTGATGCTGTGTGGGAGCTCTTCCCTGGAAAATCCTACCATCCTGGTTCCATGGGTGCTGCGCACAGGCAAATCCTGCTGCTGCCATCTCTGCTGTTCCAAGGGTTTGCGCCCAGACAATCCAATGTCCGCTGCTGCTGCCAATGCTGCCTCTGCTGTCTGTGCGATTAGGTTCTGCTACAAGGCAATCCAATGTTTGCTGCTGCTACCAATGCCGCCTCTGCTGTCTGTGCCATGGGTTCTGCTACCAAGCAATCCAATGTCTGCTGCTGCTGTCAATGCTGCCTCTGCTGTCTGTGCCACGGGTTCTGTGTCCTGGGAATCCAGTGTCTGCTGCTGCTGCCAATGCTGCCTCTGTTATCTGTGCTATGGGTACTGTGTCCTGGCAATTCAGTGTCCGCTGCTGCTGCCAATGCTGCCTCTGCTATCTGTGCCATGGGTTCTGCTACCAGAAAATCCAATGTCTGCTGCTGCTGCCAATGCTGCTTCTGCTCTCTGTGCCACGGGTTCTGTGCCTTGGCTATCAAATGTCTGCTGCTGCTGCCAATGCTGTCTCTGCTGTCTGTGCCATGGGTTCTATGCCTGGGCAATTCAATGTCTGCTGCTGCTGCCAATGCTGCCTCTGCTGTCTGTGCCATGAGTTCTGTGTCTGGGCAATCTAATGTCTGCCGCTGCTGCCAATGCTGCCTCTGCTGTCTGTGCCACAGGTTCTGAGATCAGGCAATCCAATGTCTGCTGCTGACGCCAATGCTGCCTCTTCTGTCTGTACCACAGGTTCTGAGACCGGGCAATCCAATGTCTGCTGCTGCTGCCAATGCTGCCTCTGCTATCTGTGCCATGGGTTCTGTGCCCTGGAAATCCAATGCCCGCTTCTGCTCCCTCTGCTGTGCCACGGGTACTGTGCTCAGGTAATGTCTGCTACTGGGTGGCCACATAATTCACCACCGAGCAAGGCTTGACCAATTGGCAGAATAGCTTGTTCAGATCCGGAGACTGGAATGCAAGCCTGCAACACCTGGCCAAGCAGGGGTGCCAGCCACCAAGCCCTGGTCAGGTCTGTGCCACTGCTCCACTGATGCCAGACAGCCTGCAATGCCTGGCCAAGCAGGGGTGCCAGCCACTCCAGCTCCAGGACCCATCATCAGGGTTCTGGGGCCTGCATTTCAGGCAAGGAGGGCTGTCGTTTCACTTCATTGTTCGCAAGTGTCCCACATCGAGGCCAGCCAGCCTGCAACCAGGAGCTGGGTCCAAGGTCCATATGTGGGGGCTGCTGTTGCTAAATGCGAGGTCCATTGTGAACAAGGCCCCAATTGTCTGGGATATTATCTCGGATGGGGACGTGGACCTTGCATGTATTATGGAGACCTGACTGGCCAGTCCAACTTTGGCCAATCTCGTTCCGGTTGGGTATGCCGTGCAGCATCAGTCCTGCACGGATGGCTGGGGAGGTGGTGTAGCGATTATTTTTAGAGAAGACTGGCCTGTTAGGAGGTATCCAGTCCAGGAGATTGTGGGTATTGAGGCCCTTCACGTGATGTTCGATGTGACTGGGGACAAGCTAGGGGTGCTGCTGGTATACCGGGTCCCTTCCTGTCCAGCGGCATCCCTTACCGCTCTAGCAGAGCTGGCCTCGGAGGTGGTGCTGGGCTCCTCTAGGACTTTGGTCCTGGGGGACTTCAACATTCATGCCAATGCCAGCCTTGTCGGGGAGGAGCGAGAATTCATGGCTGCCATGGCAACCATGGATTTGTCCCAGAAGGTTATCTGCCCAACCCACGTGAGGGGAAACACCCTTGACCTGNCATGCCAGTGAGCTTGCTGTAATGGATACTATTCTTCTTGTCCTCAAAGTAAAAAAAAAGTTTACAAACCTGGCAGCAGTGGAAGCACCTCCTGTGCCCGCCGGTTCTTGCTCCTCCTCCACCACTGAAAGTCCAGCAGCAGCGGCAGGAACCTCTTCCTCCACCACTGGCTCTGCCACCTTGGCTTTCCCCAAGGTCTGGCATATAGTCACCATCTTAATTTTTTTTAAAAACAATCACTCTCTAACACCAACAGTCACCCACCAACACTCTCCACTAGGGCTGTAGCGGAATATCGCAGCGGTAGCTATTTCCGGCGGAAACAGTGTTTCCGCAATTAGTGGAACGGCATGGCAGAGGCTTTCATTCTGCGGTTTCATTCCGCGGTTCCGCTTATTTAATTCCGCAACTTAGTGGAATCGTGGAAACATGACATTTTCACTATTTCCACAATTCCACCAGTGCCACAAAATAGCGGAGTAGCAGTTTTCCACAATTTCCACAATTTTTCTGCAATTTTTCTGCAATTCCGCGATTTGCAGAATTCCGGCGGAATTAGCGGAATATCAGCAGAAAAGTCACGGTGTGGCGTGGGCAATTCCGAAATGGCGGAACGAAATCGCGGCGTGGTAAAAGCTGCTGCCGCATCAGCCCTACCCATCACCATGCCCCAAACTGTACAGACCTGATTTTGGCAGTCAGGCTTCAGAGACTCCCAGCAGTGGCACTAGGGGTGTAGTTCAGTGTCGCCTCCTGCCAGCATCCGCCACTGCCACGCAGGACACTGGAAGGCCTGAAGCCCAGGAGGCTGTGACTGTTTCTTCTGTGGGAGCAGGTGCAGGTGCTTCGGGGTCGGATGTTCCTTCAGGGCCACCAATGTCCCCGATCTCCATTACTGAGGTGAACCCGAGCAGTCCAGGGCTGGTGGATACCACCCCAGCTGCTAGAGGCAGGACCCGATCCTCAGGCAATGGCAGCAGCAGCAGCAGCAGGAGCAGGAGCAGGAGCAGCACCAGCTATAGGGGGCACAGGGAGAGTGGTAGCAGCATGGTGGGCAGCCCATCAGCCTCAGGGTCCCAGTACTCCCCTTCGCGGGACATCACTCTGATTGGGGACAGAGAGGCAGACACTAGTCCTGCGGAGGAGATGTCTGGTGCTGAGACGATGGCTGTCCCTCCAAGAGCTGTGTTGCCACCATATTCTGTCCCTCCCAGCAGTGCTATCAGCGATGCATCACCCAGTGTGGGCCAGAAGGCAGAAGAGGGCAAAAAATCCTCAGTCTGGGGGCATTTTAAGTTGGGGTGGGCAGATGATCCCAGGGAGGTGCAGTGCACTTTGTGCCAGAAGGTGGTGAAGTGTGGGCAGGTGCTCACCAACCTTGGCACAACTGCAATGGCAAGGCACCTGAAGGGATGCCACAGCGCTGTGCTGCTAAGCAGGCAGGCAGGGACAGTGGATGCCAGCGGGTTCCTGACTGCAGCGGCCAGTCGTCCGCCTCCATCAGTGGGCAAGCGTCCTTCTCTAACAGCTGCATCTAGCAGCAGGAGCGGTATCGCTGCTAGGGGGGAGCAGCAGCAGCAGCGTCAGTGCACCATGGAGGAGCTGGGGTGGGGGCAGCTGCCAAGTCCATCGGCAGCTGCAGGACGTAGAGGGCGGTGTGGCTTTCAACTGAAAGCCAGGCGCATGTTGGGGGAAATGATCACGCTGGATGGGCAGCCCTTCTCGGTGGTTGGGGACATGGGGTTTAGGCACCTGATTGGGTTCCTGGCTCCCCAGTTTAAGCTGCCCTCATGCACCACCCTAAGTCATCAGGTGGTGCCAGCCCTGTACCGGGCTTTAAAGGACCGGGTGAAGGAGCAGCTGGCAAGGGCTAGGGGTGCCACCGTCCACTTCACCACACACCTGTGGCCGAGTAGGAACGCACAGCATGTCGACCTGGCAGTGATGGTGCACTGGTGTCAGGACGCAGAGGCAGCATTTGGAAGTGGCAGGAGGGGTCCCGAAGCAGGGTATAGGTGGGCCCTGCTTCAGGCAGTAGCCATGAATGGCCCCCACACCGCTCGGAACATCAAGGCAGCCCTGACTGCCATGGTGAGAGAATGGGTCATGCCAGGTGCGTCCTTCACCAAGGGGTGCATGGTGATGCACAATGCGGCCAACATATTGAGGGCAGTCAATGAGGGGGGGTTCACCAGAATCCATTGTGCCACACACACCCTTCACCTGGGGGTCAGATACGCTCTGAGCTTGGGGGGGAAGAGGATTGGGGCAGGCACCCTTAGCTCCCTGATTGATCGGGGAAGGAAGCTGGATGGTTTCTTTAACCGAAGCGTGAAGGGCAGTGACCTCCTCTGGGTGAAGCAGGCTGAGCAAGGCTCCTCAGTACACAAGCTGGTGCAGGATGTGTCCACATGGTGGAATTCGACCATCCTGATGCTCAAGCGGCTTCTCGAGCAGAAAGCCGCCTTGCATCAGGTTCAACTGGTGATGAACAGTGGGGCACCTCCAGGGAACAATGGGGTGGAATGGGAGATACTGGCTCACATGGTCTTCATGCTGAGACTGTTTCTGGCTGTGATGGGACCATCAGCTGCTCCACGGCCACCATTAGCCAGGTGACCCCTCTGGTCCAGAGGCTCCTGAGGAGGCTGGAGGAGAGTCTCCAGGGGTGGGATTATGGCCCTCAGGGCAGGAAGCTGGCAGATGAGGTGACTGACCTGATGCGGCAGCTGAAGGCAGGGCTGAAGGCATGGTTCGATGAGCTCTTGCAGCAGGCAGAATACGTTTTGGCAACCATGCTGGACCCTAGGGTCAAGGTCAGCGTGGCATGCCAGACAGCACTCTATGGGCACTGGAAGGGTGACCTGGTCCAGAGGGTCCAGCAGGCAGCGCGGGCTTTTGAGAGTGTGCAGCAGCAGCATCAGGATGCCCCTGGGGATGGTGGGCATGGGAACAGCCACCCCTTTCAGTCTGTGGGGTCTATCCCTGCCCCCAGCCCTACTAGTAGCAGCACCAGCAGCAGGCTGAGCAGCACCTCTATTGTGAGCAGCAGCAGCTCGTATGTGCAGGGCACTCTGGTGAGCATGGGCTCGTGCACAGCAGGGCAGGCAGCGTGGCTAAGGGCAGTGGTGGAGGAGATTCCCAGGCAGAGTTATGTGAGGGAGTATGACAGTGCCTCAGTAGCAGTGGAGAGCTACCTGGAGGAGGAGCCGTGCATTGAACCCAGAAGCAATCCATTGGCCTGCTAGGCCAGCAAGACCAACATGTGGCCGGCCCAGTCCAAAGTGGCCAAGGGTCTCTTGTCATGCCCCCCAATAAGTGTTCCCAGCTGTCACGGCTGGGTCTTGAACCCATGGCCCTTGAGGTGCTGGACAGGCTCTCCAGCANCAGAAGCTGCCACTCCTGTCTCAGGACCCACCATCAGGGTTCTGGGGCCTACGTTACAGTCAAGGGGAGCTATCATTCCACTGCATCAAGAAACAGCCACTCCAGCCCCAGGACCCACCATCAGGGTTCTGGGGCCTATGTTCCAGGCAGAGAGGACTGTCATTCCACTTCATCCAGAAGCTGCCACTCTAGTCCCAAGACCCACTATCAGGGTTCTGGGGCTGTCATTCTGCTCACTGGGAGCTGTCATTCCACTGCATCTAGAAGCTGCCACTCTAGTCCCAAGACCCATGGTCAGGGTTCTGTGGCCATCATTCCACTCACAGGGAGCTGTCCTCCACCGCATCAAGGAACAGTCAGCCAGTCCAGCCCCAGGACCCACCATCAGGGTTCTGGGGCCTAAATTACAATCAAGGGGAGTCATCATTCCATGACATGCCATTGGCTCTGTGCCCCGGCAATCCAATGTCCACTTCTGCTGCCTCTGCTGTGCCATGGGTTCTGTGCCCTGGCAATCCAATGTCTGCTGCTTCTGCCGCTGCTGCGCCATGGGTTCTGCTACCAGGCAATCCAATGTCTTCTGCTGCTCCGCCAATGCCTGGTAGCCTGCAATGCCCGGCAAAGTAGGGGTGCCAGGCCAGCCCTACCAAGCCCCAAGCCTTCCTGGCCCTATGCTGCTGCTGCTGCCGCTGGGTCTCAGATGGCCAGCAATGGTGCCATGGGCACCCCCGGGGGCCAAGCACCAAGCCTGCCTGCCCAGGCAAGCTGGGGTGCCAATCCCCAATCCTTCCCGGTCTCTGCTGCTGCTGTGTCTCTGATGGCTTGCCATGCCCCCACGAACCCCCCCTGGAGCGTCCCAAGACTCTACTGCGGCTGAACTTTCAGAACGTTTGGGGGGGTCCAAACTCCATGGGACTGAAGACACAAACCTGAACTAAGTTTTTGGACCGAACAGCCGAATGGCCGAACAGCCGAGCCCCGTTCTGTTCGCACGTTTTTTTAAACCTACAACAAATGTATTTGGCATGAATAAAACGTAGTAGGAACTATTACATTTTTTTCCCCTTTGGAAGGGCAGGTGATGATAATTCAGCCACCACATAGCTTTCATTGCAGTGTGTAACCTGCCTTTTAGAAACATTTCTTCCAACCACTAATTCAGTGACGTGCTCTAACTCCAAACAGACAGTCAGAGTGGAGTTGCTGTCCAGAAATGTTAAGCCTCTGCATACAGATTCCTTTGCTCTTTCTCTTCTTTTAACAACATAAACTTTCTTACCATCTCACAAATGTCTCCAATCTCCAACCATCTTCCATTTCAATTTTATAAAATAAAAATTTCCAGACAAAATAACATGTCTTCAGTGAGATTGAAAAGGAGAAATAGCTGTGATGGGCAGAGATTAGATTACCTGTTAGTGGGGTGTGCATGTCATTTTTGTTATTACAATAACAATAACAAAAATTGTCATTTTCATTTTCGTTATTGCAATAATGAAAACGACAACCAAGAATAATGACAATGATAATGAAAATGACAACCGAGAATAATGACAATGACAACTGAGAATACCGATAACGGTAATGATATCAATACCGATATCGATACCTATATCGATATAAAAAACTATACCAAAAATGATACCAAAAACGATAACAAAAATGATAATAAAAACAATAACAAGAAACAAAAATGACAATGTCATTATCATTGTCGTTATTATTAGTGCTGTGGCAGTTGGGTTTTGGAGGGGAAATGTAGAGAGGGGAGAAGGGAGCAGAGATCTCAGAGTCTTAACAGGGTTGAACTCTTGAACTGTGCCTTTGTTGGGAGAGGCGAGCAGCTCAGCCACTGTCTCTTATACACATCTAGATGTGTATAAGAGACAGGCGAGGAGTGTTTGTGAGCGGAGCCATTTACTTACCTGCTGTCAGCTGTGCCGGAGGCGGGGCAGTCCTGTGGGAAGAAACAAAAACTGTAAGCAAGCCTGCAAGGAGGTCGCACTGTGAGGAGTGTTTGTGAGCGGAGCCATTTACTTACCTGCTGTCAGCTGTGCCGGAGGCAGGGCAGTCCTGTGGGAAGAAACAAAAACTGTAAGCAAACCCACAAGGAGGTCGCGCTGTGAGGAGTGTTTGTGAGCGGAGCCATTTACTTACCTGCTGTCAGCTGCGCCGGAGGCGGGGCAGTCCTGTGGGAAGAAACAAAAACTGTAAGCGAGCCTGCAAGGAGGTCGCGCTGTGAGGAGTGTTTGTGAGCGGAGCCATTTACTTACCTGCTGTCAGCTGTGCCGGAGGCAGGGCAGTCCTGTGGGAAGAAACAAAAACTGTAAGCGAGCCTGCGGCAGTGCCGGGGCCGTGCGCCTAAGGGCTGTGCGCGCAAGGGCACACCCTTGTGCACGCGGCCATAGGCGAGCTGCCGGGAGACCCAGGACACTTTTGATCTTATTCTGTTCCCTCTGTTTCCACTCATTTGGGTGAGGGCTGAGGAAGAAGGGGGAAAGGGATGTCTTCTCCCTCCAGCTCAGGACAAAAAGTTAAGGTTCTGGGACAAAAGCGGATAGAGAACTTCTTTCCCTAAGTTAGAACGAGGAATGTGGCCCTTCCAGTGTCGTCCTCTCCTCTACCAGGACACAATCATTTCCAACCACTGATGGAGATCGAGGACCCAGTGGACATGGGGCAGAAGGCCGATGCACCAGGAGGGACTTTGGAAATGCCTCTCCCAGCCCCAGCCATAGCCTATATAGCCAGTGACAGCTCGGCAGGCAGGTCATCAGACGATAAACTAGCAGTCTTCTTAACTGATCATGTTATGCTTACCGCAGAAACATTACAATTTGTATTCCTTAAGCTTTCCAAAGTACAATCTCAACTGGAGTTGTTGGAGGGGTTAGTTCGGGGAGGGACGTGTAGTTCTCAGCCCCCAGCAGTAGGGCACAATGTGGCTTCACTACCAACATACCCCAAACTCCCCTGCCAGAACCATCCGGCCCTAGCTCCCCTTCCTTATAAGGACACCCCTGGCCTCCAACACAACCTTCTCTCCCACCCTCTGTGTACAGAGAGGACTGAAATTTTCAGGCTACTGGAAAAATCTCTAATATTTACAGTTCTCTCATGGTGGGGTCGCAGCCCCCCCTTATGGGCAACCGCTTTGGATGTTGCAGAGCATCTCTGCTTACTTCTAACCAAAATAGTAGTTACTAGGCGGGACATAGTATCAGTGGATCATTTGGTCCACATGCAGGGGAAACAGATGATTATTGTGACCTTTAGAAATCTCGACCTGATTGACCAAATATTAGTACAGAAACGTCAATTAGAGGAGCAAACGGTTTTTAACTCACGTACCTTCCAGTTTGGACGTAGCCCGCATGAGGGGCAAATCCATTTACCCCCTGAGATGAGTGGCACATGGGGTCGAGAGGTTGGAACAAGGGGTTCCCCTGCTGGCCTTCTGCCCCCCCCCACTACTCCTATTATGGCACCTGAACCTCAGATCCTGAGCCAATCGTTATCTAAGAGTATAAGACCTCCCCAGAGTTTTAATTCTGGGAGACCTTGCCCTGTACAGGAGCAAAAGATAGGGGGTGAGTTATTTAGCTTGAGAGAAGGTGATAGTAGGCCCCCCTCTCTTCCCCCTCCGGCCTTGGTGCCCCCGGTGGCTCCCCCAACCGAAAAAGGGACCCTGCTCTCCCCTTCAGTCGCCTTCCAGGCCCAATTTTTAGATCATCTGGAGTCATTACGGATCCAACTGGAAGAATTAAAAAGACCCCAAAGAAGCAGAGTATCCCTAACCCCCAGTGAGCCTTTTCCCGAGGAGGTGACTGGGCAAAGTCATCATACCTCCTTGTCCCTGTTACTATCTTTGTATTCTCATTCCATCAGCTGGATACCCTCTGAGGAGGGTGGTTTGGGGTCAGAGGTACACTGTAAAAGTGACTGTACTATCTTACCTCTTGGTTCAGGAGGCTTATTGGGAGAACCAACCGGCCATATATGTCAAGAAGTGGGAAGACAATCTCAGATGGGATTGGCATCTCATAATATTCCTTTAAGTCCCATCGATAAGTCTGGTCAATTTGGGATTCTCCCTAATAGGACCCCAAGTTTGTCTGAGCTGTCCCCTTTGAAAGTACAGTCAGAGCCACAATCCCAGCCCCCACCAGAGTCCCCCCCTAACTCTGAAGCAGTGAGATTACCATCTGCCGCTAGGGTATTGAGACATCGCCTGAGACCCCCCCCCCCAAACAATGTCAGCGGGATTGGCCTGGTGCATTAATTACTATTGCCTCCTGGAATATAGCTGGATGGAGGATGCACCAGATAGAGCCCGAGTTTTATAATTTCCTTCACGCTTGTGATATTGTTTTTCTTCAGGAAACATGGCTGACTATCCCCCCTTTTCAGGGAAAGTGGAGAGGTTTTGATGCATATTGGGTGGATGCTATATCCTCAGAAATTCAAGACTGCCCAAGTGGCGGACTTGCGTTATTAGTAGCCTCTTCTCTATTAGTCCAGGTGAAATGCATTAGTTATATTAAAGCATACGTTGCCCTTTTTCACTGTCGTTTTCCCTCTGGAACAGAGATGCTCCTGGGAGCGGTATATGTTCCACCAGAACAATCATCATATTCCCCCCCCAATATCTGGCTTCTACTAACAGATCAGGTGACGGGAGCAACACTCCAGTTCCTGGAAGCTTTACTCTTGTTGGGAGGCGATTTTAATGCCAGATTCGGTGATCCTGCATCCCAGCCCATGCACCTCACTCTAGATGACTCAGTGGACCCCTATTATATTCCTTTACGCCATTCAAAGGATCAAGTGATGGGTCCAAGGAAAGCTAGCTTGGATGATTTATTAGACGACCTGGACTTATGCATAGTCAATGGTCGTATTGAAGATGATTTGGTGGGGAATTTCACTTTTAACTCCCCTCTAGGGTCTAGTGTCCTGGACCTTTTCCTGATCCCTCCCTCTCTCTTTTCAGTGGTGACAAAAATTTTTGGGAGGGGACTCTGGTGGGGGCTGGGATTGTGGCTCTGACTGTACTTTCAAAGGGGACAGCTCAGACAAACTTGGGGGCCTATTAGGGAGAATCCCAAATTGACCAGACATATCGATGGGACTTAAGGGAATATTATGAGATGCCAATTTTGTCCTATATTTGTGACCAGTCACTCTCCCATCAGTTTAACTTTAAGAGATGTCTTGGCTTGTCCTCCTGAGCCAACTACTTCAGGATTAGATGCCCCCCCTGTGCTGATTCGATCTAAATGGTCTGAGGAATTGAAGGACAGGGTGATTAAACTGCTGGGAACCCCCTCGGTTGAAGGTATTAAAACCGAAATCCAGGGATTGGGGTCAGATACGGTTTATCATTTTGATACCCTAATGGAACTATTGATTCCGGTGCTTACTACCCAGGTATCTTTTGTTAGGGACACAGTGCCCCGTATTACTTCTCCCTGATGGTTTGATTATGAGTGCTCTAGGGCAAGGGCCCAACTTCGTTGCTTGGCCAGAAAAGTGAAGGTCCATCCTTGTTTCTCCCTGAGACTTTCACTAACACATAGAAGGAAAGCTTATCATCAATTGTTATTACAAAAACAAAAAAGAGCCCCGGAAATATTATGGGTCGAGCTCACCAAGGCTGCAAACGAACATAATCCGAGGAAATTCTGGGAGATAATTAATTGCTTACCCAAGAGAGGAGGGCAGTGCCATGGCGCCGCTATTTCACCAAATGTATGGCAGGCTTTCTACGGGGGTTTATTCTCCAGGGCCAGAGCGGACCCACTGGCCCTGGAGATTGCCCCCATGGATAGGCTGCCAAAGTGGCAACCGGTCACGGTTGAGGAGGTGTCCGATCTGATCGGCTCCCTCCAACTTGGGAAAGCCCAAGGCCTGGACTTTGTAACTCCGGAGCTTTTGAAGAGCGACCCGAAGCGATGGGCAGAGGTACTAGCTCCTCTATTTACTTATATTAATGAGCATGGTATGTTCCCTCAATCTTGGCTCTCTAGTATGGTGGTTCCCATCTACAAAAAGGGGGACCCAATGGACCCAGGTAACTATCGGCCAATAAGCCTCCTGAGCGTGGTAGCCAAATTGTACACACGATTTTTGCTGTCTAAATTACAACATTGGGTAGCAACTCAGGAGTTAATCGAACCTGAACAGATTGGCTTCCGTAAGGGAGCTGCAACTTCTGGTCACATATTCATGTTGGCAATGGCGGCTCTGATTACCAGGTCTAACGGTGGGGGAGGATCACTCTTTTTATGTTTTATCGACCTCGAGAAGGCATTCGATTCCATACCCAGGGAACGTCTTTGGGTTAAGCTTCAGGCACTGGATATTGACCCCAGGTTGCTGTTCCTCATAATAAAGTTACACTCAGGGAACTCTTTGCGAGTTCTGGTCAACTCGCAGGGAGTACTCTCTGATTCTGTCCGGGTGAAATCGGGAGTACGTCAGGGTTGCTTGCTGGCCCCCGCCCTTTTCAACCTTTACCTGAACGATGTGGTTCACTTTTTGAAGGCGTGTAATACATACACCCCAAAAATTGGTGAACGCCATATACCACTGTTACTATACGCGGATGACACATACTGACTTCCCAAACTCTGGTGAGGACGAGACGTGCAATGTCTGTATTTGGAGAGTACTGTCAGTCTGAGCTTTTGGCAATAAATTTTGCCAAAACAAAAGTATTAGTGGTGAGCTCTAGAAGAGCCCGGAAACGCCATCGCTGGACCATAGGAGACAGTCAGATAGAGCAGGTACAGATATTTAAATACCTCGGGGTGATATTTTCTGCTAATGGAGGTTGGAAGGCCCACTTTGAGGTCACTTGCGGTCAAGCCAAGAAATCTATAGCAGCCATCAAAAAAAATTTCTTTGGACAGGGGGGAAGCTGGTTATGCCGACTCTGCGACTTTTCAGAGCAAAAGTGATTGGACAGCTTCTATATGCATTCCCAGTTTGAGGTTTGATGTTTTTTACACAGCTGGAGAGTCTGCAGAATATGTTCCTCTGGACGATTCTGGGTGCACCATGGGGGTCCCCACGAGTAATCCTTAGAATTGAGACAATTGGATTACCGCTTAAAATATATGCTATGTAGGCATTCCTTAATTATTGGCTCCGGAAGGTGTTATTCCCTTGCCCCAATGATTCGTTAGTGAATGCTGCTATTTCTGCAGGTCTTGGTGCAAACTGGGTGGAAAGAACTAAGAACGAGATATTTCAATTAGGATTTTCCTTTGTGAATTTGGGAACCCTAGGCTGGGTGACCTGTAAAAATCTAATAAAAAAAAGGATATTGGATCAGGCCCTCCAAATGGAAAATAGCCTAAGAGAGATACAGAAGGTGACATCTCACTATATCCCCTATTCCACACTGATGCCGGGCTCCTATTATCTTTTTGAATGGCAAAACGCAAATTATAATTTTGCTTTCTTCCGGATGAGGGCGAATGTCTTCCCCTCTGCAGTTCTGGAAGGTCGCTATGTGGGGACCCCATGGACACAACGGATATGCCCCATGTGTGATCTGGGGGAGGTTGATACCCGCGAGCATATTATTTTGTATTGCCCTGCCCTTGATGGGCCTAGATATAAGAATTTGGGGGGATACTACATGGATAATGGCCCTTCTGGGACTGTCTTATGGAAGCTACTGAACCCAATTGACTCAGATTTATCTAGGAGTGTGTGTGGCTAAATTCTGTAGGGCAGTCATCCAGATTAGATGTCCATATTTCGATTCTCAACAGAAATCCTCTGGACAGTTAAAGAGTGACAGTGGGAGGTATAGAGGTACAGAGACCTAAATGACAAGAGATAGGATTTGTGGATAGGTAGGATTTCTTTTAATTATATTTTATTTACTGCAAATAAGAGTATGAATTGTTTTATTATTATTACTAATTGGTTAATGGTGTATAAATTGTTATGGCTTTGACTAAACAATTAAGATATATATATAAAAAAATCTATGTCTATGCCTATGTAATAGTTATCTGCAGCCCAGAAACCTGGGTGATGTGGTATTATGTATGGGAGCTTGGTCTCTGATTTATTTTAATTTGTATTGTCATGACTTGCAATAGCCTGTGGCTGCGCAAATAAAGATTATGATTATATTAATAACGATAATGAAAATGACATTTTTGAATAACAAAAATGAAAAACGAAAACTACATGGGGGCCTGGTGCACAGCGCTACCTGCTAGGACAGAGGGAGTGTATTTTGCTAATGGATAAAGAATTAAAACAGGGTTCTAAAGACTGGAATCCCTTAAAGTAAACATGAGTCCAAATAATAAAAGTGCAGAGGCATGAGAATAGGAATTAAGACTTAAACTTCCTAGGCATTTTCTAGTTTACCAGATTCCCAAGGACTACAAAGGCCATGATCCTTCCTCAAACCATTTACTCTTCAGTAGTCCCACTGATGTAAAGAGGACTACTCTGGAGTAGGGGGTTTGAGGATCAAGGCTAAAGGATCTAACAAGAGGCACCATTCAAGATAAAAGTTGGAGATACAAGCATGCAGTTATGTTAGTTATATTAGTAGCTGTTTTGAGTGAGGATATTAGAGGTGTATTTTGTGAGATTCTGTAAAAGAACACCTTGAAAGCTTAATTTGATAAGAGGCATTCAACCTGGATTTAGAGGAAGGAGGTCTTTGATCATTAACTTCTCAGATTTCTTCAAGGGTATCATATTGCTACAAGGGCAAAGATGGGAAATAAAGGGTGATATTATGCAGAATAAATTTAGATTTTTGAAACACATTCTGTAAGGACCCTAAGGTAGAGTAAGGATTTGCACAGTATGGGGGGAGGGAAGAGCGAAAAGGATAAAAGCCAATCTCAGAAGGAGGGAACTGTGAGTGAATATTAGAGAGAGATACATTTCCTCGAGGGTCAGTTTTAGGACATCTGCTTTTTATCGTGATCTCTAATTGTTTCAGATGGCAATATCAATTGTGAGAGAACAGTTTGATGAATGAGAAAAAAATTGGAAGGAACTGAAGAACAACACAAGTGTATTTGGGTAGATTTAGAACTTTAGCATGACAGTCCAGATAAATGGACAATAAAATGAAGTGCAACAAACTCCAAATAATACCCGAGAGTGTACATATTAAATGGAACACAGCGATGCAGTAGACGAGTGGGACTTGGGAATTGCTGGATGGAATCTTTGTACTCATCAGTTCAGCGTATTACTGGAGTAAAATTGATCAGGGGAATCGTAAGGTCCCATTTTCGTCCCTCCTGATCCCTTCTCCAGACTACCTTTGCCCTGCCTACCTATGAGACTGCTTTCTCATGGGGCACTATGTGTAGGGTTGCCATACCTCCCCACTCACTGACCCCCAGACAGGCAGTGAGGTGATCGGGAATCAGAGGGCCCTGGGCCTCAGTTTGATGCTGGTAAATGCGATGTCGGTGGCAAATAAGTCAACCACGGTCCGGGAGATGATCCTGGACCAGGCAGCCGACCTCGCGTGTGTTACAGAGACCTGGCTGGACACTGAGTCGCGGCCTATATTGGATGACCTTGTTCTAGCTGGGTACTCCGTGCAGCATCAACCGCGGCTACAGGGATGCCTGTGTGTGTGTGTGTGTGTGTGTGTGTGTGTGTGTGTGTGTGTGTGTAGTCATTATTTTTAAGGATACCTGGTCTGTGAGAAGATTCCCTGTGCAACCCATCATGGGTGCGGAGGGTGTCCATCTGGTGTTGGATTTGGCCGGAGACAAAGTGGGAACACTGCTGGTATACCGGATACCCACCTGTACAGCAGTCTCCCTGCCCGCACTGACCAAGCTGGTGTTGGAGGTGGTCTTCCGGTCCCATCAGGACTAGTTCTGGGGGACTTCTATATCCATGCCAACACCAGTCTTGGAGGGGCAGAGTGTGAGTTCATGGCCGCCATGGCAACCATGGGCCTGTCTCAGAGAGTAGTGGGCCCCACACATGTTGGAGGACATACTCTGGACATGATCTTTTGCACAGGCCTTGAGGCAGGGGATCCATTAGTGGGGGAGGTGTCAACAGAGCCCTTGTCATGGATGGATCATTATCTCCTCCAGGTGGGTATCCTGGTGTACATTGGCCCCCAGAGGGTGTGGAACCAGTTTGGATGGTTTGCCCCCAAAGGCTTATGGAACCAGAAAGTTGCCAGATAGCTCTAGGGGATGTTCCCTCTGACCTCAATGTCTGCCCACTCAATGATCTTGTATCCATGTGGAATTCTGTGTTGACGAAAGCCATCGACCTCGTGGCTCCCAAGTGTCTGCTCCCGAATTGCCGACAATGCAGTTCCCCATGGTATATGGGGGAGCTGTGGCGGATGAATCAGGAAGGGCGGCGGTTAGAGTGACGGTGGCATCACTCGTGTGGTGAAGTTGACCGATTGTGGCATAGAGTCTGGTTACGTACCTATGTCGTTGCGGTGCAGACAGCAAAGAAGACTTCCTTTGCTGCCCTCATTGTGTCCGCTAAGTCCCGCTGGCTGAGCTGTTCTGAGTGGTGAGGGGGCCGGTCAGTCCAGCCTCCCTCCGCCTGGACTTAGAATCATCAAATGCTCACTGTGATTTGTTTGTGGACTTTTTTGTGGATAAAATCACTCAAATTCACCACAGTTTTGATGCAACTTTCTTAGCAGAAAATCAGTCAGAGGCAGTAGAATCCCCATCTTGTCCTGTTTTGTAGGATGAGTTCCAGGCTGTGTTGCCCTCAGATGCGAGGGATGCTCTTGGGACGGTTCGAGTCACCTGTTGTGAACTAGACCCATGCCCACCCTGGCTAGTTAAGGCTTTCCGGGAGATATTGGGGCCGCTGCTGGCAGGGATAGTCAATGCCTCCCTTAGGGAGGGCAGGGTGCCGGACTGTCTCAAGGAGGCAGTGGTGTGGCCTCTGCTCAAGAAGTCATCTTTGGACATTGATGCCCTGGCCAGCTATCGGCCAGTCTCTAACCTTCCCTTTTTAGGGAAGGTTATTAAATGGGTGGTGGCTCACCAGCTTCGGGAGCATTTGGACCGGGTCAATTTTCTTGATCCCTCGCAGTCGAGCTTTGGTCCAGGTTATGGCACAGAGACTGTGCTTGTGGCCTTGGTTGTCGACCTCTCCCATGAATTGGACTGGAGTCGTTTGACCCTGTTGATCCTGTTAGATCTCTCTGCTGCATTTGATACCGTTGATCATGAGTTGTTGGTGACTCATCTGGGGGACCGGGCAGAGATTAGCAGGACTGTTCTTGAATGGTTCCACTCTTTCATGACAGGGAGAACCCAGTGTGTGGTGCTGGGGGAGTTTTCATCTCCCCCTGGGGCCTCACGTGTGGGGTTCCGCAGACTTCCATCTTATCCCCTCTCTTGTTCAATGTGCACATGCAGCCTTTGGGGGAGGTCATCAGGGTGTATGGGGTGAGATGTCATCAATATGCTGATGACACCCAGCTATATCTCTCATTTTCTTCCGACTCAGTCTCGACAGTCTCAGTGCTTACCTGGTGTTTATCAACTTTATCAGTTTATCAGCTGTGGGGGACTGGATGAGGGCGATCCACCTGAAATTAAATCCTGACAAGACCGAGGTGATGATTGTGGGAAGGGCCGAGGGAGTGATGGCCCCCATCATTGATGGGGTCCGTCCTCCCTTGGTTTCTCAGGCCCGGAGTCTGGGGGTCCTCCTGGACCCGCAGCTCTGCCTAGATGCCCAGGTGATGGATGTGGCGAAGGGGGCATTTTGCCAATTACATGTGGTGTGTTGGCTTAGGCTGTATGTTTCAGACTCGGCTCTGGCCACAGGCATCCATGCTTTTATTACCTCAAGACTGGATTACTACAACGCACTCTACATGGGACTACCCTTGGTGCTAGTTCAGAAACTGAAGCTGGTGCAGAATGCGGTGGCCCGTCTCCTGACTGGGAGGGGTCAATGTGAGCACATTACACCTGTGCTCCGCTCTCTGCACTGACTGCCGATAGTTTTCCAGGCCCAATTCAAGGTGTTGGTGCAGCGGTGCTGACCTTTAAATCCCTAAACAGCTTGGGCCCCACCTACCTGCAGGACCACCTCACCCTCTGGGTCCTGGATCCACCCCTGCAGTTGGCCGGGGGCGCCCTCCTCGGGGTTCGCCGGGTGTCCACCATGAGGAGGGCATTCTCTGTGGCTGCGCTGCGGCTGTGTAACTCCCTCCCATTGGAGGTCTGCTTGATTATCAACCTCCTCTCTTTCCCTAGGCAGCGTAAGACCTGGCTGTTCCACCAGGCCTTTCACCGAGGGAGATGGGGTGGGTGGGTTGGTTTAGGGTGGGGGGGGGATGAGTTTTATATTGTTTTAATTGTAGTTTATAATTGTTTGTTTTAATATATTTTTTAATGCTGTGAGCCGCCCCGAGATGCCTGAGGCAGGAGGGGGCAGCATATAAATTTTAGAATAAATAAATAAATAATCCAGGATGCTTATGCAAAATACATGATGCAGGGCTGCATTGGAACCATTGGAACCAAGGCAACCCTGCACCATGTATTTTTCATAAGCATCCTGGATTAAAGGGGCGGTATGGCCACCCTAAATATGCACAGCATTTGGCTCTGGGAAAAGCTCCATATGGCAAATGCTGCACAGCTTGTGTCTCGTGGGAAAACAAAGCCACGTGGCTTTGCCCCCGATCATGCGGAGGTTACAGAACTCGATTTTCCAGCGCTGAAACCTCCACATGATCGGAGGCAAAGCTGCACAGCGTTGTTTTCCTATGAGACAGAAGCTGTGCAGCATTTACTTCCCAGAGCCAAATGCTACGCATATTGCCCCATGAGAAAGTGGCTGATGAGTAATCAGCTGTTTGGTCAAATTCCATTAATATTGGTATAAATGCAGCACTACGATTTATACAGTTGTTTACATATGAAGATAGGGACATGTGGATGTGTAATCAATGCATATTCTGTGATAGGCTACATAGTTCCAGTCTATCAGGTCTATCTGATTCTCTCGCAAGTTTTGAGTGAACCCAACAGTTCCCGAAATACGTAATATCTGAGATTTTGAACTGGACTCCTAAAGACTGCAGCACATAACCTGCTTGGAGCTAGAATGCTCTCAGACGCTCATGTTAGCTGCCTGCTTGGGGAGTCTGTAGTGAGCCTTCCCCACCTGCAGGGGCCGCCATTGTCTCAGGACTCCAGTCTCCAGCACTGCAGCCAGACCCATCCCAGCCAGGGAGAAATGGTGAGTCCTTAGCAGCAACCCCATCCCTGAGTCAGCTCCATGAGTCATTCCCTCCACCACCCCCAAGACAGCAACCTCTCTAAACCTAGTCCCATGACCCTTTCCCACCACCAAGCCTGTGACTTACTGTCCCTCCAGGCCAGACCCATGCTCCATTCCCCCATCCCCAAGCCAACAACTTTCCACATGTGCCAGTCCCGTGTACCAGTTTCCACTCTCCCAAGCCAGCTGCATGCCTCCCTCTCCCTCAAGTCAGTGATCCCCCTGAGCCAGACCCATGTTCTATCCCCCATTTCCAAGCTAAAAACCTCCCCACCAAGTTAGCCATATTCTCTACCCTCTCCCAAACCAGTGCTCTCCTTTTAAAATTGGTAGCAGACTTCGCAGCAGTTTTAGATGGTGTTTACTTTTCCTTATAGGCCTGTCAATCTGGCAGAGTATCACTGCACTGCTGTGGCAAAATAACCTATAACCAGGGACTCGTGTTCACTAGATTTCCCCCCATTGCCGCCAATGTTGTAAATGCAGTGAACATGGGTCCCTGCCTATATGCAGGGACCTGTGCTCACTGCATTTACAACATTGGCAATGATGGGGGAAATGCAATAAGTGCAGGTAAAGATACAAATAAATTCAAATACTAAAAACACAAATACAGATACACATACAAATACTTGACCCCATGTACAGCCCTACGGAGCAGTATCCATTTATTTTTCAGCAGTGTAACCAGTTAACCACAGTGCACCATTTATTTTACTGCATTCCCATTTAGTATTTGCCCAGAATTCCTTTTATTATATTATTATTATTATTTATTATTTATTAGCATTTATATAGCACAAGCAATGTACCTGGTGCTTTACAAAGAATAAGATAGACACAGTTCCTGTCCGAGAGCTTTCAATCTAAAGACGGGGGGAGGGGAGACAGGGAAGGGGGAACAGAGGGAGAGACAAGGGATGCGACGTTCATGAGGATGCGAGAGCTCAGATACACGTTCTTGACTTGATTGCAGTAAATTGGGAGTTTACAGATAGCAGGTGGGGAATAATCCTGGGTGAGAATGGTTATCAGGAGTTAGGAAGGGTGGAGCAGAAAAGGTGGGTTTTGAGGAGGGAATGAAGGTGTGGAGGGTGGGGGCCAGGCGGATGAGGGCAGGGAGGGAGTTCCAGGCATGCAGGGCAGCGAGAGAGAAGGGACGAAGGCAGTTGGGGGAGCAGGGGATGCTTGGGAGGGTGAGGGAGGGGATGGAGGAGGAGCGGAGTGCTCGAGCAGGGGTTCGGAGGGAGATCAGTGCAGAGAGGTAGGGGGGGAGTGAGGTTGTGAAGGACTTTGTAGGTGAATACAAGGAGCTTGTGCAGAATGTTCTCAGGAAGAGGGAGCCAGTGGAGAGAGGAGAGGAGAGGCTGCACGTGATCAAAGCAACGGGCTAGGGGCGCTTTTAGATGATCCCGCTCACAAGTGGGATTGTTCAGTGCCGGCATTGGGCACCAGCCTTCCTCTCTACGCCGTGTCTGATGTTCAGAAGAGCATCAGACATGGCGTGGAGTGTTTGTGCACATGCGCACCCTTCTGCGCGTGCGCACTCGGGCAAAGAACCCGGAAGTGCGGCGCAAAGCCGGTACAGTGGCGATCTGCCTTGAAGGGGGCAGGATCGCCGGGCCGGCTTCACGTGGCAGAGATCCGGCATTCGCACGCGCCTGAGATTTAGACGAGTGGCAACAATGGCAGCTGATAAAGGGCTCAGCCGCCATTTGCGTCTCATCTAAAACCGCCCTTGGTGGATGATCCTGGCAGCAGAGTTTTGAACAGAGATAAGGGAAGAAAGGTGAGAGCAGGGAAGGCCAGCGAGGAGGAGGTTACAATAGTTGAGGCGTGAGATGACTAGGGCGTGGATGAGAGTTTTGGCAGAGGAGACAGACAGAAAAGGGTGGATCTTGGCAATGTTGTGGAGGGAGAAGCGGCAGGATTTGGCAATGGAGTCAATATAGAGTTTGAAGGTAAGGTGTGAGTTGACGATGAAGCCCAAGCTTGGGGGACAGGGAGGATGAAGACCCCATCAATGGTAATTGACAGGAAGGAGGGAGAGGAAGGATTGGGAGGGAAGATCAAGAGTTCAGTTTTCGCCATGTTCAGTTTGAGTTGGCATTGAGATATCCAGGCAGAGATATCGGAGAGACAGTTGGTGAGATGAGCTTGAACAGAGGGGGAGAGGGAAGGAGTTGAGAGACAGAGTTGAGTGTCATCAGCATATAGGTGGTATTGGAAACCATGGGAGGCAATGAGTTTGCCTAGTGATTGGGTGTAGATAGAGAAGAGGAGCGGGCCAAGGACAGAACCTTGGGGAACCCCGACCGAGAGGGGTAGGGAGGAGGAGGGGAAGGAGTTAGGAAGAGATACATTGAAGGAGCGGCCAGAAAGGTAGGAGGAGAACCAGTTGAGGACAGAGTCCTGGAATCCAAGGTAGTGGAGCGATTCAAGCAGGAGGGAGTGGTCAACAGTGTCGAAGGGAGCAGAGAGATCAAGGAGGACAAGAATCGAGTAAAGGCAGTTGGATTTAGCCACAAGGAGATAGTTGGTGATCTTAGCAAGAGTGGTTTCAGTGGAGTGAAAGGGGAGGAAGCCAGATTGGAGGGGGTCATGGGAGGAGTTGGCGGAGAGGAGGTCGAGGCAACGGGAGTAAACAACCCGTTCCAGGAGCTTGGAGGCAAAAGGGAGGAGTGAGACAGGAGGTAATCAGAGAGTTCAGAGGGAATCCAGAGTGGACTTTTTGAAGATGGGGGAGACAGTGGCGTGTTTAAAGGCAGAGGGGAAGGAGCTGGTAGAGAGGGAGAGGTTGATGATGTGCAGGAGGGGAGGGGCAATGGTAGAAGCAATGGAGGTCAGGAGATGGGAAGGAATGGGGTCCAGGGGGCAAGTAGAGGGATTGGAGAAGGAGAGCAGGGAGGAGATTTCCTCAAGAGAGGCGGGAGGGAAAGAGGACAGGAGAGAAGTTGGGGGAGGAGGGAGAGGGGGTGGGAGTAGTAGGGGGAGAGGACTTGGAAGCAATTTCCAGGCAGATATTATCAACCTTAGAGGTGAAAAAGAGAGAAAGATCCTGAGCAGAGAGAAGAGGGAGGAGGAGGACAGGGGGGTTTGAGAAGGGAGTCAAGGGTGGAAAAGAGGCAGCGAGGTTTCCGGGAGCAGGCCTCAATGTGGGAGGCATAGTACTGCTGTCTAGTGAGGGAGATAGCAGAGTTAAGCGATGAGAGGCAGAATCTGAAGTGGAGGAAGTCAGCACAGTAGTGGGATTTGCGCCAGAGGCATTCCGCAGCCCGGGTGCAGGAGCGGAGATGGCGAATGGTGGGGGTGAGCCAAGAGCAAGGGTTACGGGAACGAGGATTTCTGTTTACTTCCCCTCCCTCACCCCACCAAATCTGTTTTCAGACTAATAATGGTAACATGATAAACTGGTTAATTGTTGCAGTATTATCCGGTTATTCGGTTTATCAATTAGTCATCATGGTAATTGGTTTATTGCCAAATAACTGACAGACTATCCAGAATGGCAGATATTAACTGTGTATTAATAACTTTAGTATTCTGTTCAGTTCTAGTCTGACTTCCCTTTGTGTGGGGAGACATGGGGATGAGGGGACTGTAAAATAAATGAACTGTTTTTTTACACATAACGACTTGGGGTCCTATTCCCCAAGTTTTGTTTGGAGCGGCCAAGGGAGGCTTTCTTTTGGGTCATTTGAGGGAGTTACTGCTTTCTGCTACAAAGTTCTCTTACAATTTTTGTTTCACTAACTTGTAAGGGTTTGCTACCAGAGAAACCCAAACCAGTCACAGAATAAGCACAACAGCCAAGGTCTCCAGTTCCCTCCTGCACTACTCCAATCAGTGTACGCTAGCAGCAGAGAGAATCAGTCTGAAATCCAGGTCTCTGAAGTACTTGAGAGATCAGAATCTATGACAGGCACTTCAGAGATCTGGATTTTTTTTAGGCATTTGTGCTTTTCTCGTGCTCAAGCAGTGATACAGCAAGGAAACCCTGACTGCCAGCGACTTAAGGGGGAGGCTGGGAGAGAGACACTGGGGAGGAGAGATGACAAACTATATATAAGAGCTTTTGGAGGAAGATGGGTAAAATGAAATAAGAAATAGGGGTGTGCAATTCATTTTCATTATTATAACAAAAATGGAATTTTTCATTTTCTTTTGCATTATTGTAACAACGAAAACAAAATAATAATAATAATAATAATAATAATAATAATAATAATAATAATAGACTTCAGCTTTTGCCATAGTTGAAAATAAAAAAGATAATTAACAGTACAAAAACATATATACAAACATACATACAAACATACATATTAATCAAAAGGGCAGGGGAGACAGAAAAAAAGAGGGAAGCTCAACTTCAAACAATGAAACATCTGAACAACCAGAACAAAAATCAGGTCACTGTGTTCCAGATTCTTATGGCTAGCAGGGCAAAGGTAGCTACAGCCTGTATGGCTTTCTCATCCTGAGATGCCAGGAGTTCAATTAATTTACTCTTTGATGAGAAGCGTCTTCATCCCAGAGGGGGACCAACCAAATCTGCCGAAGAGACTCATATAGAGGGCAGTAGAAAAGAAAATGTTCCAGGTCTTCAACTGCAAAGTTCTTACAGGGGCAGAATTGCTGGTCATAAGGTATGTTATTATAGCGACCCTCCACAACAGCAGACGGAAGAAGCTGAAATCAAAGGCATGTAAAGGCTCTGCGCAGTGTGGCTTCCTTTAACACATCAAGGTACAGCTCAACCCTATGCAACTGTTTAAAGCAATAGAACTGGGGGGCCACCTTCCAATAAGCCAAGTCGGCCAGATCTTCCTGCCTGGAAATATCGGTCATCCTAAGTTTAATCAAATTTTGACCCATGGATAAATTTTTNTCTGAGGGGAAGTTTTCCAGTGTGGTGGAGCCCTTGGGAGCGTGAAGGTGCGAGTGAAGGGAGCATGGGTGCGCTAGGTCCCTGGGGAAAAAAACCCTTCTTCCTACCCCTCCATAACACTGCCCACCACTGGCACCATCAACTCACCAAGCAGAGCGAGTCTGAGTCTCAGAGGCACTCAGGCAAGTGAGGTCCAGGACTTGAAAGCTTCCTTGCCCACCCCTCCCCAGGGACAGGCAGGCAGCCCTGCCCCCCATTCTGGGTAGGGGGTATGGGGAAGTTCCTACTGAGGAGGAAAAGGAGGAACATGGATATAGGGCTAAAGAGCAGGCTTAGCATCTCATGTTTGCCACTTTCACCAGCAGAGGATGTCATGGTCAGTGCAGGTTTAGATCTCTGCAGTTCTCAACCTTTTTGTGGGTGAAGCTTGTCAAAAAAATCTTTGGCCCACTGTACAAAAACCGAGGACCAGAACAGTAGGGGGGGGGGGAGGGAGGCAGGAGGGGTGTGACTCTTGGCACTGGCAGCAGTAGGAAAAGGCATGAAGCAACCAGAAATGGTTAGGGATGTGCGAACAGAGCTGAGTTCAGAAATTTGGTTCTGTTCGAAAATCGAGTTCGGTTCAAATGTTCAGTTTGGTCGATCGAACTATTCGAGTTCGGTCACATTCTGAACTTCCAAACCGAGTTTGTACATTCAAAATTGGATTTTTTGGCCTTCCGAACTGGTTCGGATTTGACTGAACAGTTTGGTCAAATTCGAGTTCGGTTCGATCGACCGAACTATTCGAGTTCGGTCTGAACTCTGAACTTCCGAACTGCGTTCGCACATCCCTAGAAATTGTAGAAAGTGGAAGTCAGATACTCAGATGCTGTGGGAAGCTATGTCCCTCTTCTCCCTATCCCCATCCATCCCCATTCCTCAGTGGCAGAGGCTGGCAGCCAGAATAGGTGACAGGAGGGGACATGGTGCAGCTGTGTCCGTGCACAGCTCTGGCTGTTTCTGGGGAGCCCTGATCCTGCCTAAGATCTCCTGAGCCACTGGGTGAGAACCATTACTCTACATTTGATTGTGTGTTCTCATGTCCTATTCCATGTTCCACAGTCTCTTTGGCCCTTTTAAAAAAAGTTTTTCTTTATTTATATTCAGTCAAAAGAAAATATTTCTTACATACTCGGACCTTACACCGTTCGCCCCTATTTCATATTACACATTACCTTTTTGTTGCATATAGTTCTTTGTTGTTCCCCCCCTCTATTTACTTATATGTCTCAGAGGTATGTATTTATTATTTGTTCATACTCCTGTTCTCATGGTACTTCAAATAATCTCCTTTTCGTAGAGGTAGTATACTTTTCCGTCCGGTCTCTTATACTGTTGCAAAAAATTCCAAATAGGGAACCACGTAGCCAGGAAATCCCTTTGTTTGTTATGAAAGTTTGCTTTTAGTTTTTCCATTGAAAAAATAAACCAGACCCTATTGATCCATGCAGCTTCTGTCAGTCCAGTTGCATTCTTCCAATTCTTCATCAGAACATTTATTCCTGCCAGTATCAAAATAATTATAGTGTCTTTGTAGTATTTCAACAGTTCAGGATATACTCCCAATAACATAAGTTCAGGTGTGAAGGGGATAACACATTTGGTAATTGACAAGATATGATTATGAATCATTTTCCAAAACCTTTGTATCTCTCCACAACTCCAACAACAATGTAATAATGTCCCCACTTCCCCACACCAGCAATTTTTTTAGACCACTCTGGAGTCCTGTAAAACCTGAAGATCAGCTTTAATTGTGGTTCCTTTACTTCTAATGACTGAGCTGATCTAAAT
>QEPC01011914.1:95096-113410 GCA_003113815.1 Sphenodon punctatus | reverse complement strand
CTGAAACACAGCTCGGGGCGGCTTCCAATAATAAAATATAGTTTAAAACAATTCAAAATACATAGAAAAAAACCCCATAAAAACATTTAAAACCACATAAACAAGGCCTGGGATATAAATTACTAGGGATAGGGGAATAAAAATCAACTACCCACCCCCCTCCCCAAAGGTCCGGGCGAACAACCAGGTCTTGCATTTTTGCCAAAATACTAACAGGCTTGAGGCCAGGCGGGCCTCCTCCGGCAGGGAGTTCCAAAGACGCGGCCCGGCCACCGAGAATACCCTCTCCATTGTGGTCCCCCGCTTAATGCGGGGGACCTCCAAGAAGGCACCCCCGGCAGACCGAAGGAGCCGCTCTGGGGCACGGAGGGCGAGGCGGTCCCTGAGGTATGAGGGGCCGAGACTGTGTGTGTAGGGCTTTGTAAATCAATACCAACACCTTGAAGCTGGCTTGGTATGCTATCGGCAACCAGTGCAGAGCCTGGAGCACTGGTGTTATGTGCTCTCGGCGACCCGTCCTCGAAAGGAGACGGGCCACCGCATTCTGCACTAGCTGCAGCCTCCGAACCAAACACAAGGGAAGCCCCACGTAGAGTACGTAGCAGTAGTTCAGTCTCGAGGTGACAAAGGCATGGATGAGGGAGGCCAGGTCCGGGCTGGAGATGAACGGATGCAGCATCCATACCAGATACAACTGGAGAAAGGCCGTCTTTGCGACTGCCTCCACCTGCTGCTCTAGGCGGAGGTCTGCATCCAACACCGCCCCCAGACTCCGGACCTGTTGAGCTATAGGAGGGCGAATGCCCTCAATAAGGGGGGCCGACACCCCCTTCGCTCTCCCCACCACCATCACCTCCATCTTATCGGGGTTGAACTTCAGTCTGCTCTGCCACATCCATTCTGCCACGGCCTCCAGACACTGGGATAGCACCGAGATAGCAGGGTCTGGGTCCGCTGAAAAAGAGAGGTACAGCTGAGTATCATCAGCATATTGGTGACAATGCACCCTGAGCCTCCTCATGACCTCCCCCAGGGGCTGCATATAAACATTAAATAATAACGGAGACAGAATCGAACCCTGTGGAACACCACATGATAAGGCGCGGGGGCAAGACGTCTCCTCCCCCAGCACCACCCACTGGCTTCTCCCCAAGAGGAATGAACGGAACCATTAAGAACAGTCCCATCCAGACCCCCCAGGTCACGCAGCCACCTCAACAACAGCCCATGGTCCACGGTGTCAAAAGCGGCCGAGAGATCTAGCAGGATGAGAAATGTTGAACATCCTGCATCCATCTCCCGGTGGAGATTATTGACCAAGGCCACCAACACTGTCTCGGTGCCATAGCCAGGGCGGAACCCAGATTGAAACGAGTCCAGGAAACCGATGCTGTCTAGATGCCCCTGGAGCTGGAGTGCCACCGCCCGTTCAATAACCTTCCCTAAAAAGGGAAGGTTAGAGACAGGTCGGTAACTGGCGAGGGCGTCNTATTACACATTACCTTTTTGTTGCATATAGTTCTTTGTTGTTCCCCCCCTCTATTTACTTATATGTCTCAGAGGTATGTATTTATTATTTGTTCATACTCCTGTTCTCATGGTACTTCAAATAATCTCCTTTTCGTAGAGGTAGTATACTTTTCCGTCCGGTCTCTTATACTGTTGCAAAAAATTCCAAATAGGGAACCACGTAGCCAGGAAATCCCTTTGTTTGTTATGAAAGTTTGCTTTTAGTTTTTCCATTGAAAAAATAAACCAGACCCTATTGATCCATGCAGCTTCTGTCAGTCCAGTTGCATTCTTCCAATTCTTCATCAGAACATTTATTCCTGCCAGTATCAAAATAATTATAGTGTCTTTGTAGTATTTCAACAGTTCAGGATATACTCCCAATAACATAAGTTCAGGTGTGAAGGGGATAACACATTTGGTAATTGACAAGATATGATTATGAATCATTTTCCAAAACCTTTGTATCTCTCCACAACTCCAACAACAATGTAATAATGTCCCCACTTCCCCACACCAGCAATTTTTTTAGACCACTCTGGAGTCCTGTAAAACCTGAAGATCAGCTTTAATTGTGGTTCCTTTACTTCTAATGACTGAGCTGATCTAAATATTCTTTGTCTAAGCATTTCCACCTGTTCTTTAGACCAATCCTTATTTAATTCTTTAGCCCATTTTTTTTCATAACTCTTGGGTTCTCTGGATACTGTGTATCTATCAGTGCTTTGTTAATTCTAGATACCACTCCTTTTTGTGATCCTGATCCCACTACTGCCACTTCCAATGGGTGTTTTGATGTCAAAAAATCCTGTCTGTTCTTGGATGTATCTATTAGGTGTCTGAGCTGTCTATATTCTAAGTAATCTATCTGAGTCTGCAATAAATTTTCTAAGTCTGCTTGCGTCATAAACTCCTCTATATAGCTGTTGTATTTTGTATATGTGCTTATTCTGCAACTTCTTCCATAATTTTGGTATTCCAGTTGGATGTTTATCCAGTTGATCTTTTATTGTCAACCAAGGAGAAGTCAAATCCTTGAATCCTATATTTTTCTTGTTTTGCTGCCAAATCTGCCATGCTATACTCGCAAAGGGATGTTGTTTCCATTTAGACGTAACTCTTTCCTTCCCTAGTATTATCTGTTCCCTAAATTCATCAATATTCAACATCTCTTTTTCTATTCCTACCCATGTTATCTCTTTGTTAGCAATCATCCATTCCCTCACCCCTCTGAGCACCGCCGCTCTATAGTAAGTGACCAGCTCAGGGCAGCCCATTCCTCCTCCTATCTGATGTTTGTATAATTACTTTTTGTTTATTCGGTGTTTCTTTCCTTGCCACACATATTTCAGGGAGCTTTTTTCCAATGTCTTAAAATAGGACCTTGGTATTTCAATTGGGAGCACTATTAAATTGTATAATATTTTTGGTAGGATCATCATTTTTAATAAATTAATTTTCCCCATCCATAATGTTGCCAAAGCATACCATTTCTCCATTTCTAATTGTATTTTTTCCATATTCTCTGCAAAATTGGCTGAATATAATTTGTTCAGATCTCTGGTGATCCATATTCCCAGATATTTAAATTTATTTTTTTCTATTTTAAACTGTGAATTTCTTTCTAATTCTTCTATCACTTTTTTAATCCTCTGCATAAAACATAGCCGAAGACTTGCTGTAGTTAATTGTAGGGGTGGGACATCAGGGCAAATACCGGGTACCAGTTTTACTGGTTCCCGGATTTTAAAAAAATGACTTACTGGATTAATCCGGTTTACCGGTACCGGATCTTTTACACTGATTTCAATGGGGAACTGTGTCCCCATTGAAATCAATGGAAAAAACCAAAAACCTCCCCCCTCCCCCTCCCAGACTGTGTGGGTGGAAGGGGAGACACCCCCCGCCCAGTCTGGATTTAAAAAATGTTTCCCCTAAGTCCCCTAGTGCGCCGGGCTCCAGGCTGCCGCCGGCGACCCAGAGCCAGCACCAGCCAGCAGCAGATAAGTACTGGTACTGTACTGATCCCTGGGGTGGGGGGTGGTTTAACACCCCCCTCCACCCCAGGGATCACCCTACCTCCCCACCCAGGGATCGCCTACCTTGAGCTCCGGGTGGTGGCGGTTGCGGTCTCGCGGCTTCAGTGCTGGCTGTGGCTGCCGGCTTCAGCACGCTACTAGGCCTTCCAAGGAAAGCAGGCCTTATCATCATTGGGGTGGGGATAGCAAGGCCCAGAGCTCAGCCCCCACACATACACTCTGCACCTGAGACTCACCGCCACCTTAATTCCCACACACCCCACACGTTCTAAAGAGTGTCCTGGGGGGAAGGAAACAGGGGATGCTCGTAGAAGTGAGGAAGACCAGGGGAGGTTGTTCCCAGGACAATAAGGCTTGGAAGGGGGAGGGGGAGGCCACACACCCAAGGAAATACAAACACTATACCCAAGGGGAAATAAGAAGGGAAGGTGATGTGCTCTCACTCCAGTCACGTGCTATCAGTCACTAAGATTCACACTCTACTCACTTACCTCACCTCCTTGCCCAACTCAGTCACTCCTCCACTCTCGCTCTCCACGCACCATCCACATCCACTCTCCATGCTCTCCACACACGTCCACAATGCCACAACTCCACTCCCATCGCAAGGGGCCAGTCTCTCAGCTACGCTGATCACCAGTACTGCTGTGCTGACCGCTCCCTTCCTTTATTGCCCTGGCTCCACCCCCTTATGTGCCCGGATGCACGGCACCCACTGGCCCCGCCTCCTCACTCCACTGCTCTATCAGGGGGCCCTGCCTGTGCGTGAGGACACGCAGTTCCGCGTCGATCCCTCCTCTGGAGTTCCCCTTCTCCCTGCTATGCGGCAAAGGTGACCTTTGTCGCTTCCATCCCCCGTGATGCCCCCCAAACCCCCGACCCCAGCAGAACCTCACAGTCAGCTGCCAAGGACGGACCATCCTAACTGGTCCTTCCTCCTTCTGAGGGGTGTGTGCAGAGAGACTGGCCTGAAGGAGATAATGGTCCGTCCATGACAAGGGCACTGCTGTAACCTCCCCCACAACCGGACCCCCCACCTCATGACCAGAACTGAAGATCAGGTCTAAGGTATGTCCCCCCACGTGGGTTGGACAGATAACCCCCTGGGACAAATCCCTGGTTGCCATGGCGGCCATGAATTCTCGCTCCGCCCCAACAAGGTCGACATCGGCGTGGACGTTGAAGTCCCCAAGGACCAAAGTCCTAGAGGAGCCCAACACCACCTCCGAGGCCAGCTCCGCTAGAGCGATCAGGGATGCCGCCGGACAAGAAGGAGCCCAGTATACCAGCAGCACCCCTAGCTTGCCCCCAGCCAAATCGAACACCACGTGAAGAGCCTCAATGCCCTCAATCTCCTGAACTGGATACCTCCTAACAGGCCAATCCTCTCTAAAAATGGTTGCTACAACACCTCCCCAGCCACCTGTGCGGGGCTGATGCTGCACGGCATACCCAGCCGGAACAAGATCCGCCAAAGTTGGACCGGCGAATTCATCCATCCAGGTCTCCGTGATACATGTGAGGTCCGAAGCCCCATCCAAGATCATTTCATGGATAATCGGGGCCTTGTTGACTACGGACCTCGCATTCACCAACATCAACCCACCACACGTGGACTTTGGGCCTGGCTCTTCCCCCACCCCCAGTGGGGGGTGTGTGCGGCAACCTGAACCTGCCTCAGGCACCTTAGTCCCCTCGGGGCATGAGCCACCTGCCCCCATGGACCATACCATCCATGCCCCAGAACTACTCCTATATCTGCCTCCTCCCCACCGTCCACCCCCCAGGCCCCCAATACCTGTCTGCTCACCCTGCGGCCTTCCACCCCCACTACCACCTCCCTCCTGCCCCCCCCACCCAACCTGCTGCCACCAGGGGCCGGAAAGGGTCATATCCCCCCCGTCCAACTCCCTCTTTCACCGGGTGCGGGCTCCTCCCCCTTCCCCCCTAATCCACTCCCCCTGGCACCTCCCCTGCTGCCACCAGGGCTGATTTCTGGGACCCCCCCACCCTCAACCCTCTAACCAATCCTCCTACACCCCCCACCCCACTCCCTAGCCCTGCACAGAACAAAAGCCCCTCAACAACTCCTTCTCCACCCCTCCCCACACAACCTGCAGTCCCCCGGTCACTCTAATCACAAGGGGTTACCCCCTCTCCCCCCTTCGGACCCCGAAGGGCCCCAAAGGGCTGCACCCTTTGGCTGCAGCCCTTCAGCTTGCGTCTGTCGGCCCCGCGACTGCCGGCGTGTTGCACTTCTAGCTGCTGGGGACGTGTCCCGGTGGGAGGGGAAGAGCGGGCTGCTTCTGCCGCCGCTCACAAGTCTTTAATTACCCCGCTACAGGTGTCTCTCTACAGCTGGCAGGCTGCACCACCTGGAGCCTGCCTCCGCGACCACCGCCAGGGATGCATGGATGCAGGTAAGCAGGGCTTCTCGCCCGGCCGCCGGCACGTTGCTCATTTCTGCATATGCTGTGCAGTCTTATAAAATTGTGACCCATTATCACATCTTTCTGATATTTGTTAGAGATAATCCTGAAGGTGTGCTATACAGTCCTGTCAAATTTCATGTACACTTGTTGGACTACAAAGTTATTACAGTAAGACATACATTTATTTGTTAATAAATTAAGCAAGTTAATTGCTTATACCACCAGGACCCTTTATCCAATCCTTCCAAAAGTTGGCATAGGTAGTAAACTTGGGGAGGGATATAAACTGCCAAGTTTCATCAACATTAGATGGGAGACAAAGATGTTACAACCAGGAATGTATATGCGGATTTTTGCAAAATAACATAATCCAACTGCTTATAAAATCGGATTTCTTTATCCAAGCGTTCTGAAATTTGGTACATATAGGTCCTTCCATTGGAGGTACAATATCTCCAAGTTTCATCCAAATATAATGAAAAACAAAAACATTACAGTCAAACGTGTGTTCCATTGAAACCAATGAAAATCAAAACCAAAAGTGAAAACGAAAATTTCAATATGGATGAAAAAGAAAACAAAAGATTTAAATAACAAAAATTAAAACAAATAACAGTATGTGTCCCTGGTGCACACCTCTAATAAAAAAGGAAGAATAAGAACAGAAGATACATGCAGCCAAATGAAAAAAGAAAGGTGGTGAGGAAAAGGGAGTCTTTCCTGTTACTCACCAAGGTTGTAATCCTCAGATCACTTGCTTGGGAATAGTCCCACTGACTTGCCTTGGGCTACTTAGGAGTAAATTAGTTGAGAATTTTATGGAACAAGGAGGTATCATAGACTAACTGCTCTTTGGGTTAGAAGAAAAGATAGGACAGAAAGAGACTCTCTAATGTGCACTATTGCAAATTTCATGAGAGACTTGGGGATTATCTTTACATTTGAATTCACAGGTCTGGATCTAAATGTGTTCCAGCAGTTTGGTTGGTCGTACACAGGACTGAAATAAGATTTTACAAAACCAGGAATTCCTGTTGAAATCTCAGTTCCAGATACTATCTTGGTCCAATTGAGAACCTCCAAGTACTCGGCAACGTCTCAATTGACATTTTGTTTCTCGATTTACTGGCTTTTTTCTTACCAGAATCCCGTTTTACACTTTGCCATTTACTGCTTTGCTGTCCATTTCAAATCCCAAGAGGTAATATTGATGTAATACTGCATTTCTTGGCTGGTATACAGATTCCTTTACTAATCTACAATACAGTTGCAGATTGGTCAAAGCAAAGGGGACAACATAGAACAACAATTCTTGTTGGATCCACTGGGATGGAGGTTAAGGGGCACTGAAGGGCGGTTAAGGGGTGGTCTGTTCTTACAGTGATTGGCTCAGAAATGCAGTGCAACGAGCAGACAGAAACTCCAAAGTAAAACGATACCCTTGGCAATGCAGTAAAGTGGTAAATGAATGGCATGCGGTACACAGTAAATGTTAAGCAGAAAGTTGGTAAATTGGGAGACTGTATCTAGTAGTATTGCGAGAATCGAGAAATCACATCGGTGTTGGAAATTGTCCCAAGATGGCAAAATTTCTTGTGAACAGCAATTTAGCAGCTTGTTCAACTCCTAGTCATAAATAGGATATAATGCTTATATCATGTCTCCCAATATTCTGGGCGATCAGAGAGGGACACGCTCCACTCCTCGTAGACTTAAACACTCAAACCCACCTCCCAATATTCCAAGTGCATGAAGATGGACAGGAGCTCTCCTCATTCCACTTAATTACTTGTCATTCCATCACCTCCCCATTGTCCTCTCAAGTGCTTTCCCAAAGAGGTAACCAGGAAAGAGGTGCTTAAGGTAGTGGTCTTTGTCTCTCTCTCTCCTGAAAGAGGGGTAGTGGGATTCAACACCCAAAGAGGGATTGTCCTTCCTAAACAGGGAGTGTTGGGAGGTTTGCTTATATTGGGTTTGAATGTGGTCAAAAATCTCATGATGATTTGGCCGAAGACAATGGTAATCTTGCAGAACTGGATACGTTAATGAGATTCTTTCACCATTATTTGGACTAATACCATGTAAAACCAGCTTGCAAGAATCTGACACTGTTGACTCTTAAGTGTGGTTATGAACTCTATATGTTCCCCTAAGCATATCCAAACACTTTTACAGCCTTATCTCTAGCTGATAGTAACCACCAAACACTGGACATATGGTGACCGAAAGGTTGCTCTTGCAAAAATTAGTTAGTTGGTGACTTCAATATAGTTCATACCTGCAAATGGAAGCATCCCCAAAATGATCAGAGCAGTAGGGCACCATTACATTAAAGAACCAGAATCTTTATAATGCAAAAGAGGCACGTGTGGATGTCATAGGCCTAATTATAGGAGGGAGGAGAAAGTCCCCCATCTTTCAAGGGCATTGGACACATGGCTTCAGGGGTGGGGAAGAGGCTAGAGTGACTCCCCAGGTGGGTATGGAGACTGCATCCTACTTATCTCTCAGAAATGTAATCCTTTGGGTTTGAGACATTTACAGAGGAATAAAAATCTCCCACTGCTGCAGCTGTTCGACTGGGACACACGAGTATGGGAGTCCAGTGCACAAGTTCCTTTCAAAACATTCAGTTCACTTGAAAAGAAAGGAAAAATGGTTCATGAGTTTGTCGGCTGCGAGGTGCCTGCTATTTGTCACTCACTATCAGTGGTTTTCTCTTGTTGGCTACCTCTCTGAACAAGACCTTACTAGAGCCAATTACATCTGGCCGTTGCTGTATGAGGTGCTGTTATAAACGATTCAGGGTATTTTCAGATGTGACGGGGCCTGTATTGGCCCCGTCACGGAATCACCCATTGATCCCCCACCGGGATCAAACCGGCACATCCAACAGACGTGCTGGCTGATCCTGGCGGGGAATTGGGGAGGGGGCGGGGCCACGCGGCACAATGTGTGGCCGCACGGCCCCGCCCCCCAGCGGTCCCTAGGCCAGTCACCCTCTTGGGAGACGGGCGGGCGCCGCGGCCAATGTGGCCGCAGCGCCCACCCGCATTGACCACGCCCCGGAATCCCACCGCTGATTCTGGGCCGTGATAGTGGGGCAGACATTACGGTCCCCTTGATCATGGGGGTGGGGGGTGGGAATCACATTCAACACGCAAACGGAGATGGTCTAGCCAGGACCTCCATTTGCGTGTTGAAGGTGATTCTCCCCCATGATTCACGGGGGTGAACATCTGGGGAGGAGCTTCCGTTCCCCCCAACAGACATTATGGGATCATGATCACCATGTGGGGATTCACCATGGTTGAGCGTGATCTCGTAACATCTGAAAATACCTCAGTTTCTCCCTTAAGTTAGCTAGGGACTGTCTGAATCAGGAACTCACCTCTTACTGTAGTATCAGGGTTTTTACTCTGGTCAAACTTTTAGTTCAACAAATGTCGGTGTGTTCCAAGGGCTACCATCAGACCTGACGGAAGTAGATTAATCTCCACTGCTTGCTACCACATACCATCCAACAGTACCTTTTTGCCTGGTACAGTAACATGTTTTGTTATCTTGTACCAGGCTCCCTGTGGTGTAAGGTTTGTACTGGGTTCAGCAGACAAAGGGGGTTGTTTGTCTAGCCAGTGAAAGACCCCCTCACACAGACACCCAAAGACATGCAAATTAGAAGTGAATCTAATTGATTAGAATCTATTTCTTTGCATCAAATGTTGGAGGGTATGCTTACACCATGCTGAGTTTGCATCTTTGTCTCCAGTAAGCTTCTACCACTTATCATTTCTGTAGTGCTCCTAGGCGTATGCAGTGCTTTACAGTCAAAGATTTTCAGAGACAGGTTCCTGCCCAGGTCCCACTGGACTGACAATCTAAGATGGACGAGGGAACACAGGGAAAGACAGACACACGCAGAGTCTCATTTTACAGGGAGCTGAGGCTGAGAGATTGTGACTTGCCCAAGGTCACCCAGTGAGTTCATGACTAGCGTGGGTGTTGAACCCTGGCTTCCCAGGGCCAAGTCCAGCACCTTATCCATTACACCCCACTGGCTTCCAAGCACTTCTAATGGGACAGTCTTAGGTGACTTTAAGATGTGCTTAAAGTGTACTTACAGGTGCCGACAGCAGGACACACAGGCAAATTAGGTGTGGCTTTGATGATGTCTGAAAGGTGCCCCATGCATGATTGAAGCCTTTCAGCGCGCTGACAAGTGTGCTATACCAACCTGAAAGAACCAGGTCTGTAAAGGGCACTTGTCAGCGCTGAAAAGCTTCAATCATGCATTGGGCACCTTTCAGACATCATCAAAGCTGTGCCTAATTTGCATGTGTGTCCTGCTGCTGGCACTTGTAAGTACATTTTTTAGCATGTCTGAAAGCCACCTAAGTGTCCAGTACTATATTACATTTGTCATGCAGGCTGATTGTTAAAATAGAGCATAGAGCATCCCTATTACACTAGGAGAACCAGAGGTTATGGAAGCCCCACCTTGTCTGTTTTTCTGAGATCAGTTTCAGTGGATGTCGCCCACTGATGTGGGGGATGTTCCTGGGGTGGTTAGAGTCACCTCTTGCGAACCGGACCCATACCCGTCCTGGCTGGTTAAGACCAGCTGGGAGAGACTGGGGCTGTTGCTGGCTGGGGTAGTCAATGCCTCCCTTTGGGAGGGCAGGGTGCCGAGCTGCCTCAAAGAGGCGGTGGTGCGGCCTCTGCTCAAAAACCCATCCCTTGACATTGACTCCCTCGCCAGCTATTGGCCTGTCTCTAACCTTCCCTTTTTAGGGAAGGTTGTTGAACAGGTAGTGACTCAGCAGCTGCAGAGGCCTCTGGACCATATCAGTTTTCTAGATCCCTCACAGTCCAGCTTTCATCTGGGTTATGGCACTGAGACTGCGCTTGTGGCTTTGGTCAATGATCTTCGCCGTGAATTGGATCAGGGTTGTTTGACCCTGCTGATTCTGTTAGATCTGTCCGCTGCTTTTGATAGCGTTGATCATGAGGTGTTGGTGACTCACTCGTGGGACCGACCTGGAGTGCACGGGATTGTTCTTGAATAGTTCTATTCCTTCCTGGTTGGAGGAACTCAGCGAGTGGTGCTTGGGGATTATTTTTCATCGCCCCAGGACCTCCCGTGTGGAGTCCTGCAAGGTTCCATTCTGCCCCTTCTTCTGTTCAGCATGTATATGCAGCCACTTGGCGAGGTTGTAAGGTTTGGTGTTTGGTGTCATCAATATGCTGATGACACCCAACTTTATCTCTCTTTTTCATCAGACCCAGGTCCTGCAGTCTCGATGCTTACACAATGTCTGGCGGCTGTGGGAGACTGGGTGAGGGTCAGTTGGCTGCAGCTGAATCCCGACAAGACAGAGGTGATGTTAGTGGGGAAGGTGATGGGGTTGGCATCCCCCTCATTGATGGGGTTTGCCTTCCACTGGTTCCCCAGGTTTGTAGTCTGGGAGCGCTCCTTGATTCCCAGCTCGCCTGATTGTCCAGGTGTGGGCTGTGGGGAGGAGTGCTTTTTGCCAATTACATCTGGTGCAAGTGTGCTCTATGTGGGGCTACCCATGGTGAGGTTCGGAGACTGAAGCTGGTGCAGAATGCGGCCGTCACCTCCTTATGAGGATGGGTCACCGGGAGCATATTACACCAGTGCTCTGTTCTCGGCACTGGCTGCCTATAGTTTTCCAGGCCTGATTCAAGGTGTTGGTATTTAATTTATGTATAAAGCCCTAAACTGCCTAGGACCTACCTATTTGTGGGACCCCCTCACCCTCTGGGCACCGGATCGGCCCCTGCGGTCAACTGGGGGTGCCTTCCTCAAAGTCCCCTGGGTGTCCTGGGGGGTGATGACAGATTAGGAGTCACAAGGAAGACTGTGAAATCCCATGGTGCAGGACAACCAGATTTCAGTGTCCTTTTCTGCTCTGATTTCTGGTAGTACAGTGACAGCAACAGATACAAAACAGACCCCTTGCAAAATGGAGGGGTCTTCACCTTGATGCAGTGGATTTAAAATTTGGCATGCTAAGTAGAGACTGCTGGAAAAACTGCGGAATACCACAGAGATGTGGACAGCTAGAGGGGAGACATGTCTGTCTGCAGCATTCTATGGTGCCTGGGACTCAGTCCAGATTATCTGTTCATACGATCACTAATTTGGACTGAGTTTAATACGCATTAAAATAAATCCTCAAAAATTTGAAATTTGAAATCAGGGGTCATTAATTGAGACTAAAGATACAATCAACTTAATCCATATTAAGAACCACTTAATTTGGATTAATCCTCATGTAACAACAGCTTAAGACATATGCTTTGAAATCTAGGTTGGTCCCATCTCTAAGCCGTGGGTTTGGCAAGTAAGGCTATGAATTAAGACATGGGTTTTATTCCTGGCACTGCTAATGACCTCCCTTTCTCTGCCCCCCTTTCCCAAATCCACAGGAGCATTGTGTGTCCATCTAAAGACAGAAATTAATCACAATGGACCTCTTGCATTGTAAGTACAGTCTGTTTCACTCCAGTCACTCAGGTACTGTTCTTCATATATAAAGACCAAATGTGTATGTAGAAAACAGAGACACCATGGTTTTATAGCTGAATACACCGCTCATTTATATTTAATAAGCAGCAGAAAGGTGTTGGGAGAGTATTTCAAAGCAACATCCCAAGAAATTACTAACAGAATGTGGAAAATAATCAACTCCTTTCAGCTGTGAGTCATGATTTTTCACTGTGCCCCCACTTTTGGCATGTAATAAAACACAATGCAACATACCATGACTACCAGCACATGAGGGCTAGTTAATCACTGAGGATGCCTTTTTAACAGTTGGAGAAATGAAGTTGCAACTGTTCGAAGAAACTCTGATAAGGAAGACTTTGTAGAGAGGAGGCCGGCTTTTCGCAAATGTGCACAGGGAGAATTCCAACCTGGAAAGAACAAGGGTATTTACAAATTTCGGGCTGGGCTGTGTTTTCCAAGACTTTAATCTGACAATTCAAGAATGTAAACCCAGAGACTTCACAGCTATCCTGCTATTCAAAGCAATGCTCCTTAATATTAAAACCATAATATTTTTCCATTGGAAGAAGTGGTCTCTGCTAATGTCTGCTCTCAGGGAGGAATTATATTCCAACTACTTCAGGCTGGGTCTAAGATGCTGAACTGCCGCTGTTATTTATCAAGCACGTACAGGGAGTAGCGTTCTAGCAGCAGACTAGTAATTAAGAGGATACAGGGGTTTGGAGAGAGATGACATCGAAATACCTTCCTTCCACGAGCCAAAGAGAGCTGTTATTGGCAGAGAGACAAATGAAAGCCTGCAGGGCTGAGCTGACCAATAAATAAAAAGTTGTCATTTCTGAGTAGGATGATTCATTTGTCACTTGGAGGCAGTTATCTAGTGACAGGAGGATGAAGCTGCTGCTGGTGGGATGGAATTTTTTGGTCATAACTAAGTGCGAATGTTTGTGGGTTTGTTTGATTTTTAAAGCAAAATGTTTCCATTTCAATTTTGTGCACTGGGTGGCTATTTTATTTGGACTATGCTGAAGTTTTGTGGTCTTCAGTCTGAGGAGGCCCTCCATAAACTACTGACATATCTGCCTAAGAACATAAGAAGTCATACTGGACAGGCTAATGGTTCATCTAATCCAGCATCTTGTCTCTGACAGAGGTCAGCTTCAGCTGCTCCAGGGAAGTGCCCAAGAGGTCATAATGGAGTGATGTGTTTTTTGCTATTTACTCCTAAGCCCTCTGCAGTGTCTGAATTATATGGATTACAGTGGAATCTATATAAGTCTACATCCATTCCATGTAGAATTGCCAGATACACACATTTTTCCAGGACACTTATGAAAAATACATGTTGCAGGACTTGAATTAGTTCCTGAGGCCAAAAGTATTTCCTTTTGTTTGGTTTAAATCTCCTGCCAGTTAATTTCACAGGGTGTCCACCAACTTCTATTATTTTGAGAAAGGGTAAATAACAACTCCCATTTTATTTAATTTGTACCACTCATGAGGTTCCTAGCCTCAGCAAGCTCCCTTGTTCTGGACACTGCTGCTGCAGAACTTCATCGCTAACACTGTGGCTTCCACATAGGTACAGCCCTGCAGGAGAAACAATGGCGTGCTTTGCAGAAGCAGCTCCTCCTGCCTGTCCCTGCTCTGATTCTGATACTCGCCAGCTCCTTCCTTACCTTTGCACTCTTTAGGTGGTCTTGATGAGGGATCCCAAAATATGCCCCCCAATCCTTTAATCCAGCCTTGAGGAGAACAGACCTGGTTCTAGTGAGTAAATAAATGACCAGAGACCCATTCATAACACACTTTCCCATGAGCACTGGCAGCTTGTCCATGGGGACCACTGGGGCATGGCCCCACCAGCAAATCCTGCCACCATGCCTGAGCTGCTAACAGAGTTTAATTTGTGTTGGTGCTTGTCAGGCTCAGCCCCAGGAACTGTTTTCAAGCCAGGGTGAAGCTTGACTCCACCCGTAGCTGAATGTAGAAGTACCAGTCTGAGACCCAGTTTTTCCTCTGATGGGACAGAGGCTGCTGTGGATAGGAAGGGAGGGTGCTTCTAATGCCACCCATGAGCTGTTTGGGCAGGGAGTAGAGCTGAATTGATCATTTGCTGCAAATGCTGTTTTGACTGGAAACAGTCCATCCGCTACCTTCCGTGCAATGAGAAAACATACCATTTCTTGCTGCTTTCATTAGTTACCATTCGGGAATGCCTCTGTTTGATACTTTTGATACTTCTACTTTGGTCTTTATATACTGCCTTTGAATCATAAATGACAAACAACGCTGATAAATGATGAAAGAAACAAAAAGTGACAAAAATTGCCATCAGGATTCTTGATTTCAGCAAAAGCACAATAACAATATGGAATGCAGAAATACTGGTGAATGTTCATTAATGTTCCTGAAAGGTAGGGATTTACCGACATTTTATTATTATGAAATATTATCATTATTATAAGCATTTATATAGCACCAGCGATGTACCTGGCGCTTACAAACAATAAGATAGACATGGTCCCTACTCAAGAGCTTACAATCTAAAGACAGGGGGAGGGGACACAGGGAAGGGGGAACAGAGGGAGAGACAAGGGATGCAACATTCATGAGGATGCGAGAGCTCAGGTGCACGTTCTTGGCTGGTTACAGTACATTGGGAGTTTGCAGATAACAGGTACTTAGCAGGAATTCGGAAGGGCGGAGCGGAAGAGGTGGGTTTTGAGGAGGGACTTGAAGGCGTGGCGAGTGGGGGCAAGGCGGACGAGGGCAGGGAGGGAATACTAGGCGTGCGGGGCAGCAAGGAAGAAGACAAAGGCGGTTGAGGGAGGGGATGGAGGAGGAGCGGAGTGCTCGAGCAGGGGTTCGGAGGGAGATCAGGGCAGAGAGGTAGGGGGGCACGAGGTTGTGAGGGCTTTGTAGGTGAAGACGAGGAGCTTGTGTAGAATACTCTTGGGAAGAGGGAGCCAGTGGAGAGAGGAGAGGAGAGGCTTCACGTGGTCAAAGCGATGGGCTAGGTGGAGGATCCTGGCAGCAGAGTTTTGAACAGAGATAAGGGAAGAAAGGTGAGAGTGGGGAAGGCCAGCGAGGAGGAGGTTACTATAGTCGAGGCGTGAGATGACTAGGGCATGGATGAGAGTTTTGGCAGAGGAGACAGACAGAGAAGGGCGGATCTTGGCACTGGTGTGGAGGGAGAAATGGCAGGATTTGGCAACGGAGTCAATGTAGGGTTTGAAGGTAAGGTGCGAGTCGAAGATGAAGCCCAAGCTGTGAGCTTGGGGGACAGGGAGGATGGAGACCCCGTCAATGGCAATTGACAGGGAAGAGGGAGAGAAAGGACTGGTAGGGAAGATAAGGAGTTCATTTTTCGCCATGTTCAGTTTGAGTTGGTGTTGAGACATCCAGGCAGAGATATCGGAGAGACAGTTGGTGAGACAAGCTTGAACAGAGGGGGAGAGGGAAGGAGTGGAGAGATAGATTTGAGTATCATCAGCATATAGGTGGTATTGGAAGCCATGGGAGGCAATGAGTTTGCCTAGAGATTGGGTGTAGATAGAGAAGAAGAGCGGGCCAAGAATGGAGCCTTGGGCAACCGCAACCGAGAGGGATAGGGAGGAGGAGGGGGAGGAGTTAGGAAGAGTTACATTGAAGGAGCATCCAGAGAGGTATGAGGAGAACCAGTTGAGGACAGAGTCCCAGAATCCAAGGGAGTGGAGCAATTCAATCAGGAGGAAGTGGTCAACAGTGTCAAAGGCAGCAGAGAGATAAAGGCGGACCAGAATAGAGTAAAGGCAGTTGGATTTATCCACAAGAAGATTGTTGGTAATTTTGGTTACAGCCATTCCAATTCAGCTCTAGCAGGGAGAGTGTTTTACCACCAAACCATTGATCAGTGCTGGCAGCACCAGGCTGTATCAAACTTCATCTGGCCTTGAAACTTCACCTAGCTGTAGAAGTATGGGTGGGGATCGGCCAGGGCTAGTGGAGTCAATGGGCCTAGAGGAGCAGCTCCACTAGTCCCTCTCAATAGGGATGTGCGAACAGAACAGAGTTTGGATGTTCGGACGTTCAGACTGAAAACTTAGTTCGGGTTCATGGGATCAGTCCTGCAGAGTTTGGACCCCCCAAACGTGCATAAAAGTCAGCCACCTGGAGGTTTTGGGTGCTCCATGGACCCCCAGGGGAGCCCATGGGGGCACGGCAGGCCATCTGAGACACAACAGCAGCAGAAGAGACAAGGAAGGCTTGGGGCTTGGCACCCTAGCTTTTCCGAGCAGGCAGGTTTGGCACTTGGCACCTGGGGGTGCCCGTGGCACCAGGACTGGCTGTCTGAGACCCAGAAGCAGCAGCAGCAGCAGCAGCAGAGGCCAGGAAGGCTTGGGGCTTGATGGCTGGCACCCATAGTTGGCCGGGCATTGCAGGCTGGCAGGCATCAGTGGGTCTCAGATGGTCAGCCATGCCCCGACGGGAATTGGGTGGGCACCCCCAGGGGCCAAGTGCCGAGCCTAATTTCTTCTGAAGAAGGGGAAGCATTTAAGAGTCCTCTTTACCCTGCAAGGAGGCTGGATATGCAACAGCAATTGGAACTGCATACCCGAAGCTTAGTTCTCATACAGGTTCTTTATCCTGTGAACTCCCAGAAAGGCAGCCCTCTGGTTTAGAACTGGGAAAGCTGAAATGCAGAGAGGTCAAAGGACTTCCAAACCAGGAATTAGAACTGGGGTCTCTTGACTTCTGTCCTGTCCTACAAATGAGTAATACTGCTGCAAGCACATGTTCTGCTGGGCTTCCTGTCTCTGTATGAGGGCCATGACAACACGCACAAACCCGTTTTGGGCACTGGCAGGCACTACTGTAGCCCTGTCATGATGGTGACTAGAACTGGAGAACCCAGCATAGAGCAAGCAGAACTGTCTCTGCTCCACCGATGTCAGCCAGCCTGCAATTCCCAGCCCCCTATGGGTGCCAGCCACCAAGCCCGGACTGGGCCTCTGTTGCTGCTCCACCGATGCCTGGTAGCATGCAATGCCCAGCCAAGTAGTGTCTGCCAGTGCCCAAAGCAGGGTTGTGCGTGTTGTCATGGCCTGTAGGCAGAGACCCAGTGACAGCAGCAGCAGAGGCCAGGAAGGCTTGGGCCTTCGTGGCTGGAACCCATAGGGGGCAGGGCATTGCAGGCTGGGATTAGTGGAGCAGCAGTGGAAGGCAGGCTGAGGCAGGTTTCAAGCTTGACAACCAGGCTGGGCAGACAGACATCATGGCATGAGAGGTAGTAGGGAAGGCAGGCTGGGACCTTGGCAGAGCACTCAGATAGCCTGGCAAAGACTGTGCAGCGAGAAAGGGAGAGATCAGTCAGATAGGCGGGCCGAGATCGTCTAGCCAGAGGCCAGCTGGCAGGCTTATAGCTTCCCAATGCCACCCAGCATCATGCGTTCAGTCAGATAGGCTGGCCAAGGCCATCTAGTCAGAGAAAGAGAGAGAGGCAGGGTGGGTGCGGGGCATTGGGAGGTAGGGACAGCACCTCAGCAGCACTAGCCCACATTGAGGAAGAGCCCTGTCCCAAGACTGCCCCTGGCATGGGATGGCGTGTGCCACTGCACCATCAATCCATGTCCAGGGGCAGCTTGGGGAATCCCAGTAGTGGAAGATTGACCTTAATGAAAAGCAACTGCTCCACCAACTTGGCCCCCAGTCCCAGGCAGTGCAGCGAGCAAAGGCCCCCCGCCATAGAGAACACCCACTTGCTGGGGACACTCATTGGTGGGCAGGACAAGAGACCCTTGGCCACTTTGGACAGGG
>QEPC01011914.1:78221-93350 GCA_003113815.1 Sphenodon punctatus | reverse complement strand
CCCCCCAGCAACAATACCGCTCCTACTGCTAGAGGTAGCTTTTCAAGGAGGATGCTTGCCCACTGATAGAGGTGGATGACTGGCCGCTGCAGTCAGGAACCCGCTGGCATCCACTGCCCCTGCCTGCCTGCTTAATAGCACAGCGCTGTGGCATGCCTTGAGGTGCCTCACCATGGCAGTTGTGCCAAGGCTGGTGAGCAACTGCCCATGCTTCACCGCCTTCTGGCACAAATGCACTGCACCTCCCTGGGATCATCCGCCTCCACCAACTCAAAATTCGCCCATACTGAGGATTTTTTTGCCCCCTCCTGCATTCTGTCCCACACCGGGTGATGCATCACTGACGGCACTGATGGGAAGGGCGGAACATGGTGGCGACACAGCTCTCAGAGGGACAGCCATCGCCTCAGCACCAGACATCTCCTCCACAGGACTAGTGTCTGCCTCGCTGTCCCCAATCTGAGATATGTCCTGTGAAGGGGAGTACTGGGACCCTGAGGCTGATCCACTGCCCATGCTGCTGCCACTCTCCCTGTGCCCCCTATAGCTGCTGCTGCTGCTGCTACTACTACTACTGTTGCTGCTACTGCTGCTCCTCTCCCTGCTGCCATTGCCCAGGGATCAGGCTCTGCCTCTAGCAGCCGGGATGGGATCCAACAGCCCTGGACTGCTGGGGGTCACATGAATAATTGGGGACAATGGTCGCCCATGATGAACAACCAACCCTGAAACACCTGCACCTGCTCCTGCAGCAGAGACAGTCGCAGCCTCTTGCACTGCAGGCCTTCCAGTGCCCTGCATGGCAGTGGAGGACGCTGGCAGGAGGTGACGCTGAACCACACCCCTAGTGCCACTGCTGGGAGTCTCTGAAGCCTGTCTCCCAAAATCAGGCCTGTGCAGTTTGGGGTGTGGCGATGGGCTTGGGCTGCTGCTACTGCCTGCCACTCGCTGGCATGGCCCCTGCCACCTCTGCCATGTGCCCCATTGCCTGCCTTAGAGGCAGAAGACCAGCCTCTCCTGCTTCCCTTCTCAATTTCTCCCACTCAAAGAATGCAGAGGAAGATTTTATATATTTTTTATTTATTTATTCAAATTTGGAATATAATATTATCTACACTAACTCTGAGGGAATGGGACAGACGCCTGACAGACGCCGCCGCTGGACCCAGGGCCAGAGCTCTGACACCACCACGTAGGGCGATCCCTGGGGTGGTGGGGTTTAAAAAAAAAAATTATGAGGCTGGGCAGGATGGGGGGGAGGTGCTCCCCGGTGCCCCTTCCACCCACACAGCTTGGAGGGGGGAGGGAAAACCTGGTTCCTCCCTGCCCCACGTGCCCACGCCTGAACCAGTTCAGAACCCGAACTTTGTTCAGCCGGTTTGGGCTGGGGGCGGTTCGGATTCGGGGGTGTTTGCGAACACCCCGAGTTTGGGCCGAACCCCGAACTTCCGAACCACGTTCGCACATCCCTAATAAAAAAGTAAATATAAAGTCCACCACAACGATAAGAGTAAAGCCTCTTGCAAGAGTCCAATAATGTCGCCAACACGTTTCAAAAACTTCTTCAGGGCTTCAAGGCTTCAAAAGGTTTCAAAAAAACATTGTGCCTATAGATATATACATTATAGGTACAAAAATAGCTTATAACCGATCGCAAATCTTTTGAAAATATGTTGGTTTTGGCAAACACAGATAATTAATCATACCTCTCCCTATGGATGCCTTTGTAGTTTTTCCTGTGACTAACTGGTTTCTTTATGTCCAATAGCTCAAGAGAATTTAAAAGCCTTTTGAAGCCTTGAAGAAGTTTTTGAAACGCATTGGCGACACTATTGGACTCTTGCAAGAGGCTTTACCCTTATTGTTGTGGTGGACTTTATATTTACTTTTTTATATGCATTACTGTTCATAATTATGGGGGGGTATTAATGTATAATAGTAGGACACTTTTTTCCACAGACTTATTTGTGGTTATATCTTTGTTGGGCTAGTCTGTGGAACATTATATATTCTGGTCCTCTTATCTTTTCTAGCATCTTGCTTAAAAACACCCTGAGTTGTGTGTGAGGGGGCGAGAGAGGATGTTGACTGTGTGTACCTGTGGGAACTGATTTGGGATATATTGCCCTCCCTCACTGTCTCCTATTCCTGAATATACTGTACATTACAAAGCACTTTCATGTTAAATGTATACTTTTTTATATTTCTGAATCTCTGAATGGTTAAATATTTGTTATATCAAACAATTGTATACATATCTTATTTTTTCTTTATTTAAAGTTATTCAAAAAGGCATCTGACTCTATCTGAGAATGCATTTTTAACCAAGTACATGAACATAAGTGCCATATTGGGTCAAACCAATGGTCCATCGATCCCAGCACCTGTCTCCAACAGTGGCCAATCTCGGTCGCTTGGAGGAAGTACCCAACAGTTCATTGGGGCAATCCATTCCCTGTTGTTTTCACTCCCAGCTCCTGACAGTAAGAGGTTACATTCTCCAAACCTACCTGGCTAATAGCTGCAAAAGGACCTATCCTCCAGAAACTTGCCCAACCCTTTCTTAAACCCAGTTTCTTAAACTGGCGACCATATCATCTGGTAACAAATTTCACAACTTAATTGTGCATTGAGTGAAAAAATACTTTCTTTTATTTGTTTTAAATCTGCTACCTGTTAGTTTCACGGAGTGTCCCCTAGTTCTAGTACTATTTGAGAGGGTGAACAACCGTTCCTTATTAACTTGTTCCACACCACTCATGATTTTATAGGCTTCAGAAGTTCTGAAGGCTAGTATAATTGCCCTCCTTGTTACCCTCCCCCCCCCCGGTGAAAATAGCCTAGCTGGAGGCCTGCCCCAGTCCCACCAAAAATGTAAGCTCTAGCTGCCAGAGCTCATGAATAGATACTCTGACACACCAGTGTGCTTAGGATAGGAGCCAGTTTACCTACCTACCCTGGATGAATGTTCGATCACTCTTCAGATTTAGATTGTCAGTTCCATGGGGCGTAGACCATGGCTTCCTCTCTATTTCCTGTCTAATCAGATTTATATGTTACCCATCACCATAGCTTCCAAGTTCTGCACTTTATGCAGTGCTGTGCATACTGTCAGCGCTTAATAAACAGTGATAAAGCTTTTACTTAACAGCAGTACAGCCCTGTTTAAGACTCTGTCAGTAAAAGCAAAAATGGTAACCATAATTCACAGTGTCAATCTCTATTGCACTGCACATTTGCTTGGTCCAGGGAGCTATTACTGTTATTTTGGCTAAACACAGGAATCGGTGTGGAAGTGGGAATTTAAGAGGATGGGAAAGAGCAAAAGAAAATAGTCTTTAAAATCACAATCATTTAGCTGGAGAAGAAAAGCAAAGGAAGCAGAATATTGTTTTTAAGTTCATTACTTCAATGCTGCCCTAAAAGACCTTACTTTTGGAGATGTGTTTGCAAGGAAATCTCTCTTGCTTGGAATCAAATGCATCTTGAAGGACAGGAAAGCCTTCCCAAATTTTCTCTGCTTGTCCCAGGGCAGATTAGATATGGTCTGTTCTAGCTTGTACCCGCTGTTGTGGCATACACATAGGGTAAAAACTAGGGGTGGGACTATCCGTATCGGATTCATCCAATAATACCGATACGGTATCAGAATACTGGATTTTTAACATTGCCAGTTTTACCGGATTTTTTTACATCGGCCATTTAACAACGGCCGTAATGCTAAAAAAACAGTAAAATCGGCAATGTTAAAAACCCCGTGTTCCGATACCGGTAAATCTGATACCAGTATCTGATACAGGAGATCCGATACCAGTACATCTGGTAACCAGCAATCTTGGAATCCCACCCCTAGTAATAACGTATATGCAGTCGCTGCAGAGGCTGCATGCCTGTGGGTGGGATGGCTGCCCCTGCATCCCTCATCTGGGTTAGGTCAGTGGACAGAAACTAATGTTCCACCAGCCTCACCTGGCCGGGGAGGAAAGGCAGGGAGCGATGCATGGCTAGCTGACTCCGCCCCTACTCTGTAGCCGCTGGGGCCCTGCCCCCACACGATGATGGGTAGCCATGGCTGCCAATAACATTTAAAACTGTGGTAGATGAGGAGGTGCTCTGAATATTTTTTGTTTCTTAGAAGGTTGAACTATTCTTTTTTTTCTTCTTCTGCTGAATTACAGACAATGCATGTGCTATATAAAACACTGACAGATCAGGCACAGAGTAGTTACTCATTATTCTTTATGTGTTTTGCAACATAGTGAGACATTTGAGAAAGTGAGGGAGTCTCTGGAAAAACATGTTGGGACTGGAAGTAGGCCTCCTCTCCAAAATAAGAGACCCCTAAATGGTGAGTAGATTAGAACTGCAACCTGATACTCAGCCAGTCAGGCATCCTGTCGAATTTGGGGTGACTGACTTACCCCGGTCGCATTTGGGCTGCAACTAGTACCCAAGTGTGACCCCATGGACTACCCAACTCTCCAGGCCCCATGCTGTCTCACCCCAATGCCGGGCTGCTGCTCTTCTGGTTGGTCGCTGTTCTCTGCTTGCTGCTGTTCAGCTGAGTGAGGATGTTCCCTGCTTGGCTTTTCTGAGAACAGGGGACCCATTAGTGGAGTGTGTGCAGATGAGAAGAGGCCTGCTTGCTCGCTCCCTCCCCCCACTCAGAAAAAGCTGAGCAGGGAAGTTTCTCACTCAGCTGAGCAGCGTGAGGGCTGGGGAGCAGCAGCAAGCAGGGAACAGCAACCGACCAGAAGAGCAGCAGCCCTAGCGGTAAGGTGAGTGAGCCTGATGAGCCGTGGGTGCCAGGATTGGTGTCCTGTGGTGTCCCGGGATGCCCCAGTAATACCTACATTATGGGGCACCGGGTACCTGATGGGGGGGCGGGTACCCCATAGGGGGCTGGCTGAAGGGGGAAGGCACAAAAAAGTGTGTATTACTTGCAGGTAGGAAATATGCTACCCGCTGCAACTGTAGAGTAGATAGATAATGATTTCCAGGCATGGGCCTGTGGAAAGAAGCACATTTTAAAAAGCAGGAGGACAGGAAATATTGGGCAGATTTGCATTTAATCTGAACAATTCTACGTATCTCCAATTAGCAGACAAAAATACATCAAAATTTATGATGAATGATGAGTCGGCTTGGTCCCCTCTCATTATACGTACATCTGAAGTGGAACCAATGCCATTTATGAATAATTTAATTAAAATAACGACATGTATTATTTTTGTAGCATCCAGAACTGTAAACATTAATTTAATAAGGCTGAGAATCATGAAATGCAATCTTAATTACAAGAAACTGGAATAATCAGCTGAACTGAGGCTAGCAAGACAATTAACTCTTTGGGAATGAGTTTACAGCTCTTAGAGTGGAACTAACGTAACTGAGAAAGTTTTAGCTCAGTCATTACTTTGAAGTGCAGAATGTTTCAGGGGAGACCTTCAAAAACCAAGGAGGATCTGACTGTTGTGTGCAATCATTAAATACTCTGTGGAGCTTTCTGGAACTCAAGGGGTTTTCTCCAGCAGAGGCATAACCGTGGCCAAACTTTTGTGGGGGATTGTCTTGTGATGCAGACTATGTAGGGGCAACAGCAAGCACTAGAGGACATGTTGGAGAGCTGCCTAGCAACACTGTTGCTGAGGCAATTGTATCATCAGCAGGCACCCAGATACACAGACGGCACTGCCTGATGATTAAATCTGCCAAACCGGCCCCAGGTGGGTCGATAAAAAGGTTCCAACAGAGGTCAAAAGGAAGGCTGAAGAGGAGCATAGACCAGACCTAAGACAGACCCAATTGTCCGGACAAGGGCTCAACAATAAGTGGGCCCCACAGCTACCATATCTGAGCCATGGAAATGGGCAGGGCCCAGTCTCCATGGGAACTGAAGTTGGGACTGCAGTATAGATTGGACTTTGTTACTGGAGCAGTGAACCCCCCCACTTAAGGAAAGGGGGTTGGTTGCCCTGTGCGATCTGTACACAGTAGGGGCAAGGGAATCATCCCTGACTCCTGGTAGTCCAAACTCCAGAGCAAACACCCAACCAGTGGGGCCCCACCATGACAACGCTACTCCTAGAGAGTGGGGGAGAGGTAGACCCCCCCCCCTTTATCACAGGAATGCTGGGGGAAACAACAGGGAAGAAAGCTGGGGAACAACAGGGAAGAATGGGGGGGGGGGGGGAAGCCCTCGACTTACCATGCCCCCAGTGAGCACAGCCACAGCAAGTTTAATCAACGATGGCAGCTCCCAACATGGCCTGTGCTCCGACTGCTGTGCAGAAAGGAGAAGCCCTGTCCCTTCATCCCAGACACAAGGAGAAACCTGTGGACTTGGGGAGAAAAATGGTATCCTCCATCAGGGCTCCTGAGAATTTAGTTGATGATGGGGCTATTGCTGTCCCTCATATCCCTAAATGTGTGGGGGATGCATCCCCTACATCCTCTGCTATAATTATGCCAGAGTCCTTATCAAAATATTTTCAAGGCTGATCACATATAAAGCTGAGGTAAAAATGGCTGTTCCTGAATCAACATGAATTTTCATCATTTCAAGAACCTTGCTGAACCTGGTTTGAGCCTTGGGGTAAGGGCGGGGTCAAAATTTGGATAAATAAATAAATGGTTGTGCTATTTTTTGCTTTTGGGATTCGTATAAGAACAAAAGAAGTTCCATACTGGTCAGATCAATGGTCCATTCATCCCAGTATTGTGTCTCCTACGGTGGCTGTTATTGATCGCTTCAGAGAAGTCCCCAACAGGTCATGATGGAGCGATCCATTCCCTGCAGTTCCCTCCCAGCTCCTGACACTCAGAGGTTACGCCCCCCAACCTCCTTGGCTAGTAGCTATTCAAAGACCTATTCTCCAAGAATGGAGCCAATCTTCTTTTAAACCCAGGTATGTTACTGGCCTTTACCACATCTTTACCTCAGGGGTCAAGCTGTACTAAATCCTATCACACAGAGATCAGCAGCTGAGAAAAGCAGTCCTGCCCAGCCAAAGCCAGGAGCCGCACTCAGAGAAATGGAGAAACTGTTTCTGACCTGACATACGAGTAGTGCAACTCAAAGCCATGAGCTCTACTACTCAGGAGCCTGCCAGAACCCTGTCCTTTTCAGAGAAAAGAGGGGGCTGAAAAATGCTGTTAGGTTGGCTGCTCCACAGGTGCAGTACAGCTCACAGTCGTAGCCTCTAGTTCTAGTAGTATTTGAGAAAGTAAATGACTCCCTATTTACTCGTTCCATTCCACTCATGATTTTATAAGCTTCTATCATATCCCCTCAGTTGTCTCTTCTCCCCGCTGAAGAGCCCTAATCTTATCAAGCCTCTCCTTGTATAGAAGGCATTCCATACCCTTGATCATTCCTGATCACATGGAGCACACACCCATCTGTTGCCGTCTAAACCCTCCCCCATCCACTGGAAGGGCATGTGCTCTCCACTGAGCACACACGGACCTGGCCCCTCTGCCCCCGCATATTTAAAACCAGCCAATATTCAAGGTGCACTCACACCATAGATTTATATAGCGACACTATGATCTTTTTTGTTTTATTCTCCCTTTCTGAATAATTCCTAACATTGTTTGCATTTTTGACCACTGCCACACTGAGCTGAGGATTTCAATGAATTGTCCACAATAACTCCAATATGCTTTTTCTGAGTTGTAACCCCTAATTTAGAGCCCAGCATGTGTAGGTACAGTTTAGATTATTTTCCTCTATGTGCATCACTTTGCACTTGTCAATGCTGAATTTCATCTGCCATTTAATTGCCCAGTCTCCAAGTCTTGCAAGATCCTCCTATCATTCGGCACAGTCTGCTCTGGTCTTAACTATCTTGAATAACTTTGTTATCTGAAAATTTGATCACCTCACTCTTTACTCTTTTTTCCAGGTAATTAATAAATAAATATATTAACAACACTGATCCCAGTACAGATCCCTGGGGCAACCCACTATTTGCTTCCCACCATTGTGAAAACTGACCATTTAGTTCTACCCTTTGTTTCCTATCCTTTAACCAATAAATGACACTGCTGCCCTCTCCCATCACTACTTTGTTTCCTCAAGAGTCTCTCATGAAAAAACTTATAAAATGCCTTCTGAAAATCCAAATATTCTATATCAACTGCCTCACCCTTAGTCATATACTTGCTGACACCCTCAAAAAATTCCAATCAATTAGTGAGGTGCAACTTCCCTTTGTGAAAACCATGTTGGCTCTTCCCTGTTATGTCATGTTTATCAATATGCCCGATTATTCTATTCTTCACAGCTGTCTCTATCATTTTGCCTGGCATTCTTTATGCCCATTTGCTGCTTTCACTGTTTCCAGTGGCAAATTTCTGCTACTTTTAATGTTGTCACTTTTGAAAACCTGACATTCCTGAATCATCGAAAAAGTGGCAAATGGGACATCTTTGAGTAAAATGGCATTTGCCACAAATCATTGTTTCCGCTCTAATCACAAATGTTGTTCACTTGCTGGTTTGTACGCTGCTTTGTTCAGTGGTTTAAGTTTAATGTGCAACAGAGATGAAATGAACCTCTCTGGGGAATACTGTAACTGTGTTGTATCTGCCAAATTTGCCCACTTCAGTTTGGTCTGATGAAGCAGATATTCTGTCCTGCTCTGCCGAATATCCACTTTAGTTATTTCAGCTGAGTCATGTTGCTCTTTAGGTTACTTCATTTCAGCATGATTGCGCATACAATAGCTAAAACAAAGTACTAAAATAAACATAATATCTGAATGGAAATAACTGAAAAGCAGGATACATGAACACCTATTTCGGTTCTGGATCTCATGGTGGGCTGTCTGAAATGGGAATAATATCCATGAATGCACCATCTACTATTGGTCTCAGCTCCAGGCAGGGGCATAGCAAGACTGGGGATGGCCTGTGTTCAGCCCACAATTATACCCCCACCCCTCACAAGAGTGACTCAGAAGCCTTTTCGCTGTAAAAACCACACAACCCAGATGGTAGCAGCAGCCCCTTCCCAACTCCTCCAGATGGCCCCAGCATACCTGTCTCTTGTTAACGTTTGATTGCACCATCGACCTATTTCACCTAAATTTGGCACAGGAGCAGATTCCTGGATCTGGCCCATGGATCCAGGACCCGACTCTCAAGCTCTAATAAGTGAACTCAGAGGAATGAGGCAGATTTAAGATAAATCAAAGGAAGCAGGGTTTGGGGGAATTGATTTCAAGGGTCATCTAGTCCAACCCCAATGAACAAGTAAATTATGGAACTCATTGCCAGGGGATATTGTGAAAGCCAATAGCATAACTATAGAAGGATTAGCTATATTCTTAGAGGACAGGTCCATTAATGGCTATTAGGCAAGCCAACCAGGGGATGAGATCATTCTCCAACTGTGGGGGTTGGGAGTGAAGAGCTCCTTTATGTTTCTCCTTATACTGCCATTGCCATATCCTTCAGGATCCCCCATCTCCCACAGAGTCACAGAGCTGGAAGGGACCTCAGGGGTCAAGCTGTACTAAATCCTATCACACAGAGATCAGCAGCTGAGAAAAGCAGTCCTGCCCAGCCAAAGCCAGGAGCCGCACTCAGAGAAACGGAGAAACTGTTTCTGACCTGACATACGAGTAGTGCAACTCAAAGCCATGAGCTCTACTACTCAGGAGCCTGCCAGAACCCTGTCCTTTTCAGAGAAAAGAGGGGGCTGAAAAATGCTGTTAGCTTGGCTGCTCCACAGGTGCAGTACAGCTCACAGTCGTAGCCTCTACAAGCAGCTCCCCACTGCCACCCTAATCTCAGCTGCTGATCTGTTCCTGCTACTTTACACACCTGCCATGGGGCTACCACGCCAGGCCCTTCTGTTGCCACTGCTACCACCTCAGGCTCTGCTGCTGGTATAGGGCGTCTTTAGACATAACAACAATGGGTGTCTGAATGTGTGTTTTGACCTTGATATGAACACCGGTTTGGCCCTGTGTTCACCATGTGGCGCTGCTTAGACACACAGCCCATCTTGGGGAAAATCGGTGTTTTGTTTGCCACCCGATCACAGCACACAAGGGCTACCAGCTTGTTCCTTGTGTTGTACATGTTAACACACCACAGGTTATCATTAGACACAACACTGGCCACGTGTTCAGCCAGAACATGCAAATTGTCCTTGTGATGCAATGGTGTCGCTGTTCACATTGCGTGTTCAACGGGTGACCAAATTGGTATTGGGACTGTTATGGTGCTTACACACAATGGCCAAACATGTTTTGACACCCAATCTTTGTTTTGTCTAAAGATGCCCATAGATCTAGGAAAGTCTGAGCCCTGTGCGAAATTGTGGGGAGTTGTATCTTTCCCATTTGTATCATCCTAAGTCATACAAAAGGGGCCCCTCCCTGTCCCAGCCTCCTCATTCCCCTCTGCCCCAGACCCCAACCCTCCCAGTTCCCTGCCCCAAGGCCCCCAAGCTCCCATTGCCCCCTCACTCCCTGGCCCAAGCTGCCAGCCCCAGCCTTCCCCTCCCCCAGCTCCCCATCACCCAGTACCTGCCCCTGACTCCCCCTACCTGCCCCAGCCTTGCTTAGCACAGACTCTCTTCTGCCATTGGATTTTAAAAGCAGTTGTGCGTATGTTGGCTTGTTTCTTCTCCAGACTCCAGGTTGTTAGAACCTGCTCTGTATCTTTTCTCTTACGTTGTCTTTACATTGATGTAACTACATTCATTTAATTGTATTCCCGATTTACGTCCCTAAGAAAGACAGTCGAATTGAGACCCTGTGGCTATTGGTCCACCCATGCACCAGAGCGTGTATCCAGTTGGTTTTTTTACTGGGATGTAAAAATTCAGGCCAAAAGATAATCATATGAATGCAAGAACTGGCTATTTCAAAGCATGTTACACTCAATGAGACTGACCTTTTCACAGTGAATCAAGTGCAAGTCACTGAACAAGCTTGGAGTGTGAAGGATAAAATAAATAAAACATTTTCAATAGTATTGTCAGTATCTGTCAACCCCCCTGTTACTGTGCTGCAGGGGTGGCCAAGAGATGGATTGTGGTTTACTGGTGGATCATAAGCCAAGTAGACCATGGTGGGGGGGAGGGGCAACTAGCTTCTCCGAGATTGCCTCTGGGGTGAAGAGCAGCTCCGGTATCCCAAAGGAGGAGATGGGTTGTAAGAGTTCCTCCAATGCAATGTGGAAGGTTCTCTCTAAAGGTGAATGCTCCTTTCCACTCCTGAGACCAGTTGCTGAGATATCCTACAGTTGAGAGCTAGGCTGCTTTTACACGAGTTGCCAGGGAAGCGTCTTCTTCAACGCGCTGCTAGGAAAAGCCGCATGGGGTGCGTTTACATGCAGCGGAAGTGGCTGCCCGCCATAGGAATAGATGGCGCATATGGCCTCCCGTGGCCTCTTTAAAGATGTGTTCTGGAAACCTGCGGTAAGGCTGGCCCTGATCAGCTTTCTCGTCTCATTCTTGCAAATGAGAACGAGCTGAGAAACTGCCTGGATTCTTGCAGAGAAGAGCGAGAATCTACAGCCCTCCCTCCCCCCCACACTGGGGGGGGGGGAGGCCTTTTACAGCCCTTCCTCCTCTCCCTCCCCCATCATGTACTCCCCTGGCTGCTCCAGCCGTTGGGTCTATCGCCGCTCCACTTCTCTGCGGGAGAACAGGGGACGTGAGGAGGAGGCAAAAAGTAAATAAATAAAAATCACCATGCATGTGAGAATGGCACTGGGGCTGTGTTGTGCATGCACAGCCCTTTTCCAAAATGGCGCTGGCTACATCAGTGCCACTTTGGAAAAGGGTAGCCGGTCTGCTCATGCCGCGCGTGTGCAGAGCGGCTGCCCTTTTCCACAATGGTGCCTATGCGGTGGCCATTTTGCGTAAGCACAGTGAATATTCATTTATTTTGCACGCTATCTTGTGAGATGTACTGGGACTGAGGTCTTGGCCAGTTCTCGGGCACAGTCTGAAATTTCACAAGATCTCTCTCAGGAACAAAGGGGCTTCTCGTTTCAGCCCTAGTCACGCTGCTCTTGGGAGTCTAGGCGAGACCATTTAAATGTTCCCTTCTTTCTGCCTTGGGCCAGTAAGCCAGACCCTGGAGGGTATGGCCAGAGAGCTGGGCCTCAGGGAGAGAAAGCCTCCACCACTTGCCACTGCCAGTGACTGTGTGTGAGTGGCCATGTCTGTCATACACAGTTGGTGCGTGTATCAGCAGCATACGCCGCCGGCCGGAGCGCCGTGCCTCCGTGCACTCCCTGCACCCCCCGGAGCGGCCCGGTGCCGGGCCAGAGCTGCAAATACCTCAGAGGCCCCCGCCGGCTGCAAGAGCAGAACCTGGTTTGGGAGCCTCTCCCCCAGCCCGGGATCGCCGACGAGGGCCTTCCCCGACGCCGTCAGAAGTGCGGCGGCTGCCGCCACAAACCACAGCGGCAGGGCCAGGGGCTGCAGCCACACCCCCAGGAGGAGCTAGCCAGGTAGGGCAGGCCCTATGCCCACAGAACACGCCCCCACCGCCGTCGCTGACAGCGGCGGCGGAATTACAATCAAAGGCCACACCCCGAGCAGGGAGCCGGCCTGTGGGGATGCCCCCGCCCCCGCAGCACCGCTAAGAGCGGCTACGAGCCCGCACAAGGGCGGGGCTGAGGGAATAAAAACCAGCGCCGCCTGGGGAACGGCGCTGGTGATTGATAGAAACTGGCCCCCTGTGTGTAGCGTGCGTGTGGACGTGAGAGGTGTATCAGACCTGAAGTTTGCCCGTGTGTGTGTGGACCTTCCCCAAAGACCTTCGTGCAAAACCCTGTGAGCATGAGTCAGCGAAAGTAGCGTGTGTGTAAGTGAGTGCCCTCCCTTCCCCCTTCCCGGAACTCCTTGCTGCCGGAGGTGAGTGCCCTGTGTCCTTGCCCCTTCCCCCCTCCGGGGGCCCCGCACTCCCCTAGGGTGATACCCCCCACTCCTCGCCCCTATTGTGTTGGATTAAGCGTGACGAGAGAGTGTGGGGCAGCCTTGGGTTCGAGGTCAGCAGCGCCCTATGATGATAGGGGCTCGTTCTCTTTAATTAGAGGTGAGAGCCCTCACACTATCCTGACGGGCATTCTGCCATCGTTCGCTCCTTGCTCTGACCTCGGGACCCTGTGGCAGTGTGTGTGTGCATGGAATCCCTTCCCTATCCCGGTCACAGCGTGAGAGAGATGGATATATGTATAAAAAAAGTTTCCCCCCCAGCCTAGTCTCAAAGTTAGGTAGTGGGTTACAAATTATGTCAATTTATTATTTATTTATACATATTTGTGCAAATCAGGGTAATGTGGAAGGCAGGCATAGGCTCTATTATTTTCAGGTTTTCAAAATCTGGCCACCTTGTGGCCTTTAGGAATTATGGGGCTCTGTGCAAATTAAAAAACATACATGGGGCTATGGGCTGATGCTGGTGGGCCCCGGTGCTGCTGCATCAGTCACGTGTCTAAAGCTGCCCCTGTGATTTGTCATCCTTTCATAGTCCTTGCCATATAGTCTGAATGCTTCCACTGCACACCTGATCTGCTCTTTCTGTGCTGGTAATGGATTTACAAACCAGGTGTGAATTTGTCCCTCCTTGTGCAGTCAACTCAGTTAAAATCCAGACCAATGAGGTAACTGAGATTGTGTTAAACCTGTACTGTCTAAATACCCAATGCAATGTAACATTTGGCTTTTTGCCCCATTCCTACTATGCCCTGAAATTCCCAGCTCTGGAATAAGAGAAGTGACCCATAAAGACCTGGTGAACACTAGAAATCTGCATTTAAGAAACTGCTGTTAAAAATAAAAATGCAGTTAATGAAACATTCTGTATCTGAAGGAACATTCCAAAACAACAACACAAGTTTAGGAAAATAACCTTAATAAAGTGACACCTAGTGGCTGTTTGGAGATTTATGACTGAAATGACAAGAGGAAGTTGTCTGCTTAGAGTAGAGGAATTCAAAGAACACATGTGGGTTTAGTAGGTGACATTAACCTGGACTCAGGCAAATATCTGTGACAAAGCCACAAGGCGGTACTAGGTAGCGATCTTCTTTGCTGACTGTTGCTGACTTAGATTCTCCATGAATGATTGACAAACATAGCACAGTGAAGCCACACCCAAAGATTCTATTATTCAATGAAAGTACTGCTGTAGTAAAACAATTGCTGCTTCCATTGTTTTGGTCTGATTTTCCTCTGATTTGCACTTGCATTTTCCGCAGCTGGAAACATAAGTTTGGTATTTTGCTATGAAATAAGGCAACTGTATCTTTAAATGCCAAGTACATGATTTATACACACAGTTCCTGTAGCTGGATAAACAAATGATAAGCACAGTTGTACAAAAGTTATTTGGAAAACCACACCCAGCAAATCTTGACTCTAGTTTCTCGCATGTTGCAATGTAACTTGCCCTGCAAAATCCACTGAATAAGGCCCTTTTCACATGGGTGCCCCCTCCTCGTACACGTGTGCGGTGCGCGGGTGTGTGTGTGTGTGCCCATGCGAATGCTACAGTAGGTGCAGGGGGATGGGTGGGCACTCATAGGAAGGGCACCCACAGTGGGTGGGGGTGTGTGCATGTTCCCATGCTCCACCCATTTCCACCCATCCCCCATGCACAAAGCAACAGGCGTGGAAGCGGGTGGAGTTGCTCCGTGCGTGGAGGTGGGTGGAGATAGGTGTGCACCCGTGGGAATGGACGCACACCCACCGTGTGTGCAAACCCATCCCCTCACCCACTGCGGCCATGTGAAAAGGGCCTAAGTTGGGCTGATGCCCACTAGGAACAAGCCTTTGTCCATAAAATGTATTTCCTATTATTTATACAGGCTTGGACCCTGGATGAGTTACTTTATTGACTCCTGATTGCTGTTCCTAAAATATACACTATCTTCTTTTAAAAAAAATATTTTATGAAAAGGGTTCTGGCTCTCTTTTGTGAAGTCTGCTGTGGACACTGTTTACTTCAGGACAGTGGAAGTGGGGCATGGAAAATAAATTTTAAACAGGGACAGAGTCCCACCTTAACTATAGGAGAGAATCACACCATTCTGTCACTGTTTGAGAGAGATAAAAGATTACAGATATGCTTCCCAAATTGGGGACATTCGGGGGGG
>QEPC01011914.1:28702-41333 GCA_003113815.1 Sphenodon punctatus | reverse complement strand
CCCACCCACCCTGCCCAGCCTGGATTTAAATTTTTTTTTTTTTACCCGAAGTCCATGCTAGTGTGGGCTTTGGGCCGCCGCTGTGGCAGCGGCGGTGACCCGGAGCCCACACCAGCAGGTACTAGGGTGGTCCCTAGGGTGGGGGGTGGTTTAACACACACCCCACCCCAGGGATCACCCTACCCCCCCCCACCTAGGGATCGCCTACCTTTTGCGCTCCGGGAGGCGGCAGCGGCGGCAGCACGGTGGTCCGGCGGCTTCAGCACTGGCTGTCTTCAGCGCTTTACTAGGCCTTCCGGGGAAACCCGGATTTTGAATTGGGTAGCCCTCCATTGGTTCCCAGCCAGCGTCCCATTGAGGGGGACCATAGTAGTGGCTTTAATTTAACCGCCTGGGAGCACAAGGGGGGAGGGGCTCTGAGTGTGATTTTTGTCAGCCTTATCCCCTCTCTATGAACCTCGGCACTCCTCCCTCTGTGTGGTCATGGAGGAGCCCCTAGCAGATGGGGAGGAGGGTAGGGCTGGGCTCGGGTGTCCGCAGTTGGAGCGTGGTGCAGCTTCTGGCCCTGGGGAAAAATCCAAGATGGACTGACTTTCAACCACCGGCAGAACCCATGGATTTATAATTCTCTCCTGGAATGTGGCAGGCTGGAGGGCCAGACTTTGGGACCCTGATGTAACACCTTTTTTATCTAGCTTTGATTTAATCATGGCCCAGGAAACGTGGGCCAGGGAAGGCCCAGTCCTTCCAGGGTATGAGGTTTTCTGGCAAAAGGCCACCCCTGCCCTAGGCAAGAGTAGACCTAGTGGAGGGGTTGCCTGCTTCATTAAAAATGCCCCGGAGCTAAAAGTATCTGCCCTACCCATGGATCTTCCAGCTGGCTGTGGCTGTCTTTTGGAAGTGGCAAACCAACTTTTGTTGGTGGTTTGTGTTTACATCCCCCCTGGAAATTCAGTGAACTATGATGACAAAGTCTGGTCTGATCTGGTTTCCCCGGAAGGCCTAGTAAAGCACTGAAGCCAGCCAGCGCTGAAGCCGCCGGACTGCCGTGCTGCAGCCGCCGCCCAGAGCGCAAAAGGTAGGTGATCCCTAGGTGGGGGAGGGGAGGTAGAGTGATCCCTGGGGTGGTGTGTGTGTTAAACCACCCCAGGGATCACCCTAGTACCTGCTGGTGCGGGCTCTGGGTCGCTGCCGCTGGGACTTCGGGTAAAAAAAATGTTTAAAAAATCCAGGCTGGGCAGGGTGGGTGGGGGGTGTCCCCCCTTCCACCCGTGCAGCCTGGATGGGGGAGGGAAAGTTGGGTTTGTTTGTTTTTTCCTTTTACATTGCGGCCATTCATTTCAATGGCCGCAATGTAAAAGAATCCGGCACGGGGAACTGGTACCGGTACCCCCAATAGTCGGATTAATCCGATACTGCCGGTACAGCAAAATACCGGTAGTATTGGATACCGGGGGAACTGAAATTCTCATCCCTACTCCCAAGTAAATATTTGCTGTACAGTTTGCTTATTATATTCAATAGGCTGATAGGCCTGTAGTTACTGGGGGTGGCTGGATTCCCCTTCTTGTAAATGGGGACAATAATCACACGACCCCAATCCTCAGGGTTATTCCATGACTCATTTATCCCTGTGAACAAAGCAGCCAAGATGGGGGCCCACCAATCCACCCTGGCCTTTAAGCACTCTGCGGGAATTCCGTCTGACCCAGGAGTTTTCCTGACTTTCAGGCTACTAATTAGCTTGGTTACCATTTCCACCGCGACGGGTTCCCAGTCCAACGCAGGGGTAGCTAAAGCCAGTTTGCCAGTGGAGGGTTCAGGGGCCATATGAAGAATGGAAAAATGATACTCCCAGTCCTTCCCAGAGACCAACGAAACAGAAGAGGAAGACCCATCAGAGCCAATTCCTCTAACCAATTTCCAAAATTTTGCCGGGTTAGATTTGAAAGCGTCATTGAGGTCTTTCCATGAGGACCCCAAAAAGGCATCTCGCTTGGCGGCCAAGAGGGTTCTATACTCCCTTCCTTTAGACTAAAACTCCAGCAAGAACCCATCCCCCTGCGTGATTCTAAAAAGGCAATAGAGACACCGCATCTCTGACCTAAAGAGCTGGCATTCCTCGTCAAACCACCCAGGGGAGGGGGCGACTTCGCGAGCCAACAGCAGGGGGAGCTGAGCGGACACAGAATAGAAGGGGAGCAAGCCAAACCACTAATTCCTGGAAGCCAACTAGCAACTCCTCCTGAGTGGTGACAGCCTGGAGCTCTGCCGAGAGCTGCAAATGCCTGGGGGAATTCACCATAGCACCAAACGCCTGCTCCACTTGGGGATCCCAGCATCTCCGCGCCCTCCATTTCCTGGGAGGGTTGGAGCGATTGGAGGCAAGATGACAACCAGCAACAGAAATCACCTGAAGATTCAGAACAAGTACGAGCGGAAGATGGTCACTAGATAACTGTGAGCCCATGTAAAAAGCCACAACCAGACCAATCAGAGAAGCCGAAACAATAAGATAATTGGGGGTACTACAACCCCTGGGGGAGATGAAAGTAAATTCCCCCAGCCAATCCATCCAGTGGCGGCCATTTAATGTGTATAAATCGATACATAAGATTGGCCAAGGCCAATCCACCTGAATTTATTCTTGAATCCTTTGACTGCCTACCTTCCAAAGAGGCGTTATTCTCAAAACCCGGATTTTGAATTGGGTAGCCCTCCATTGGTTCCCAGCCAGCGTCCCATTGAGGGGGACCATAGTAGTGGCTTTAATTTAACCGCCTGGGAGCACAAGGGGGGAGGGGCTCTGAGTGTGATTTTTGTCAGCCTTATCCCCTCTCTATGAACCTCGGCACTCCTCCCTCTGTGTGGTCATGGAGGAGCCCCTAGCAGATGGGGAGGAGGGTAGGGCTGGGCTCGGGTGTCCGCAGTTGGAGCGTGGTGCAGCTTCTGGCCCTGGGGAAAAATCCAAGATGGACTGACTTTCAACCACCGGCAGAACCCATGGATTTATAATTCTCTCCTGGAATGTGGCAGGCTGGAGGGCCAGACTTTGGGACCCTGATGTAACACCTTTTTTATCTAGCTTTGATTTAATCATGGCCCAGGAAACGTGGGCCAGGGAAGGCCCAGTCCTTCCAGGGTATGAGGTTTTCTGGCAAAAGGCCACCCCTGCCCTAGGCAAGAGTAGACCTAGTGGAGGGGTTGCCTGCTTCATTAAAAATGCCCCGGAGCTAAAAGTATCTGCCCTACCCATGGATCTTCCAGCTGGCTGTGGCTGTCTTTTGGAAGTGGCAAACCAACTTTTGTTGGTGGTTTGTGTTTACATCCCCCCTGGAAATTCAGTGAACTATGATGACAAAGTCTGGTCTGATCTGGTTTCCCCGGAAGGCCTAGTAAAGCACTGAAGCCAGCCAGCGCTGAAGCCGCCGGACTGCCGTGCTGCAGCCGCCGCCCAGAGCGCAAAAGGTAGGTGATCCCTAGGTGGGGGAGGGGAGGTAGAGTGATCCCTGGGGTGGTGTGTGTGTTAAACCACCCCAGGGATCACCCTAGTACCTGCTGGTGCGGGCTCTGGGTCGCTGCCGCTGGGACTTCGGGTAAAAAAAATGTTTAAAAAATCCAGGCTGGGCAGGGTGGGTGGGGGGTGTCCCCCCTTCCACCCGTGCAGCCTGGATGGGGGAGGGAAAGTTGGGTTTGTTTGTTTTTTCCTTTTACATTGCGGCCATTCATTTCAATGGCCGCAATGTAAAAGAATCCGGCACGGGGAACTGGTACCGGTACCCCCAATAGTCGGATTAATCCGATACTGCCGGTACAGCAAAATACCGGTAGTATTGGATACCGGGGGAACTGAAATTCTCATCCCTACTCCCAAGTAAATATTTGCTGTACAGTTTGCTTATTATATTCAATAGGCTGATAGGCCTGTAGTTACTGGGGGTGGCTGGATTCCCCTTCTTGTAAATGGGGACAATAATCACACGACCCCAATCCTCAGGGTTATTCCATGACTCATTTATCCCTGTGAACAAAGCAGCCAAGATGGGGGCCCACCAATCCACCCTGGCCTTTAAGCACTCTGCGGGAATTCCGTCTGACCCAGGAGTTTTCCTGACTTTCAGGCTACTAATTAGCTTGGTTACCATTTCCACCGCGACGGGTTCCCAGTCCAACGCAGTGGTAGCTAAAGCCAGTTTGCCAGTGGAGGGTTCAGGGGCCATATGAAGAATGGAAAAATGATACTCCCAGTCCTTCCCAGAGACCAACGAAACAGAAGAGGAAGACCCATCAGAGCCAATTCCTCTAACCAATTTCCAAAATTTTGCCGGGTTAGATTTGAAAGCGTCATTGAGGTCTTTCCATGAGGACCCCAAAAAGGCATCTCGCTTGGCGGCCAAGAGGGTTCTATACTCCCTTCCTTTAGACTAAAACTCCAGCAAGAACCCATCCCCCTGCGTGATTCTAAAAAGGCAATAGAGACACCGCATCTCTGACCTAAAGAGCTGGCATTCCTCGTCAAACCACCCAGGGGAGGGGGCGACTTCGCGAGCCAACAGCAGGGGGAGCTGAGCGGACACAGAATAGAAGGGGAGCAAGCCAAACCACTAATTCCTGGAAGCCAACTAGCAACTCCTCCTGAGTGGTGACAGCCTGGAGCTCTGCCGAGAGCTGCAAATGCCTGGGGGAATTCACCATAGCACCAAACGCCTGCTCCACTTGGGGATCCCAGTGTCTCCACGCCCTCCATTTCCTGGGAGGGTTGGAGCGATTGGAGGCAAGATGACAACCAGCAACAGAAATCACCTGAAGATTCAGAACAAGTACGAGCGGAAGATGGTCACTAGATAACTGTGAGCCCATGTAAAAAGCCACAACCAGACCAATCAGAGAAGCCGAAACAATAAGATAATTGGGGGTACTACAACCCCTGGGGGAGATGAAAGTAAATTCCCCCAGCCAATCCATCCAGTGGCGGCCATTTAATGTGTATAAATCGATACATAAGATTGGCCAAGGCCAATCCACCTGAATTTATTCTTGAATCCTTTGACTGCCTACCTTCCAAAGAGGCGTTATTCTCAAAACCCGGATTTTGAATTGGGTAGCCCTCCATTGGTTCCCAGCCAGCGTCCCATTGAGGGGGACCATAGTAGTGGCTTTAATTTAACCGCCTGGGAGCACAAGGGGGGAGGGGCTCTGAGTGTGATTTTTGTCAGCCTTATCCCCTCTCTTCCTATGAAGACCAAGCTCGAGATCAGAGATGCCCATACAGGCATTAAAATCCCACCCCCCCAGTAGTAAACCAGCCCCCAGGAACAACTTTTGTAGTTCCTCGAGAGAGGCAGCCAGATCAATGATGTGCGTAAGGATTGTAAGTTGGGCAAAAATATGTTGCAGGGTCCTGTCTATCAGTACCGATTGCTCAGCCATGTATCGAGCCCAATTTCTTTCCTGGAATCAACTGCCCAGGGCCGGACTCAGTGCAGCTGACTCCCAGGATTCTGAGGCAGCAGAGAATGCCGGAGAAGCTAAAGAGGCCAGCAGATTACCAGAAGAGGAGAGTTTCCTTTTCCCTTTACGGGTCTTCCTATCGCCTCCACAGTCCTCCACTGGCAAATCAGCAAAACGATTGGATAAAAGGAGCCCACATGGAGCCGGTGCTGCCTGTGAGTCCACCATGCAGGTAACCCCAGATCTGGCAAGAAAATTGTCCAGTTTATGTTGTTTTGGGGGGGTGTCTACCTCCACCCCCTTCTGACCTCACCTCTGTCTTGTCGCCATAACTAGACAAGGGGGAGGGACTACGGGGACGACAATCTCCCACCCTTCCAGCCAACGCTTAAGGCTGCACGCACAAGGGTGCGCCCTTGCGCGCGCAGCCCCTAGGTGTGTTGCCCCGGCGCCCGCCTCTGCAGGTGCCTCTGCTGGCAGGTGATTTTAAGTCTAGGCCGCGGGGGTGTGAGAGTCTCTGGCCCCGCCCCCGGGATTCTTCACAGGTGTCCAATTATACGTCACCACCGCTGCCTCAGCCGCTGTCTCGCACCCTTGCTGCTGCGCTGCCGCTCGCTCACCCCGACCAGTGAAATTTTAATATACAGGCTTGTATAACATGTCATCCCCTGCAGAAAAACATTGAACCCTAGGGATGGGTGAACGAGGTTTGGAAGTTTGGAGTTCGGACCGAACTCATTCTGTTTGGTCGACCGAACCGAACTTCTGAACTGAACTCAAATTTCAAACCGAACTGAACCAAATTTCCAAACTCCGTTCTGTTTGCCCATCCCTAGTGGCAACACACACCAAAAAACCTGGTTTTGAATGGCCGGACTTGGTTCGAAAATTCAGAATTCAACCGAACTCAGTGTGTTCAGTTGACTGAACTGAACTTCCGAACCGAACTCGAATTTCAAACCGAACTGAATTTCTGAACTCGAATTTCAAACTGAACCGAACTGAATTTCTGAACTCTGTTCTGTTTGCCCATCCCTACTGAACCCAGCAGCTTGTGAACAATTTTGCCATATATCGGAAACCGCGATTAATTTCCTGACCGTTTCTTGATACCAATGCAATTTCCCAATTCTCACATATTCTGAGACTGTCCTGATTTACCAACTTTCTGCTAACCAGTTACCACATACCATGTACCATTCATTTACCGGTTACCGCATTGTCAAAGGTACCATTTTACTTCTGTGTTTGTTGTTTCCGCATTTCTGAGCCAATCACTGTGCAAATAGCCCACCCCTTTACCTCCCCCCACCGTTCCTTAACTTCCACTCCAGTCCCTCCAATCAGAATTGTTGTTCTCTTTACTTTGAACAATCGGCAATTTGCATCCTTAAGAAAGGAATCCGTGTACCAGTCAATGAGTGACAATAAAGTACAAGGGAAAATGGAGTTCAAGAAATGCAGTATTGCATTGGTATTACCTCTTGGAATTTGAAATGGACAGCAAAGCAAAATTCAGTAAATCAACAAACAAAATTTTGGTCAGTACCAAGAGGTTCTTGATTTGACTGTGATGGTATTGGGAACCAGGATTTTGATGGGATTTCCTGTTTTGGCACAATCTCATGTCAGCCCTTCTTGGTGTACATTTTGCTAGTGATTTGTTCTGGAACATCCTTAGAGGATTTGGCCACAGTCCTGAAAACACTTACACACACACACACACACACACACACACACACACACACACACACACAGAGTAACTGAAAATGCCCCCTGAAGTCAGCCAAGTCTAGTTGACCCCTGTGAAATGTGGGTTCCCTTCCCACTCTGCTCAGCCATTTAATTTCTGAGTGTGCCAAGACATCAGAAAACAACCCCTTGTTGATAGGCTAGCAAATGACACACTTTTCACATTGTTGTGGCTTGCTCTTGGCTTTTAAGTAAGTTAAAACAAGAAATATTCATATGAACAGTGGATTTCATATTCATGGCTATTATTCGGATTTTCAGATAGCTATCGAAATAACCAAAATGGTTATTTGCATGTCCATTTATTTGGATATTCTCCTTTGGTTACTTCAATTATCTTGGTTTGGTTATTTGATTATTTTGATTACTTAGTTTTGGCTGCAGTGAATATGCTGTAGCACTAATAATTCAGCAATGCCCTTATTTATTTTGGTTTTAGTTTCCCTCTCTGTTTTATTTTTATTGTATTTATTGTTTTTTATGGTTTTAAAATGTAGTTGTAAGCCGCCTCGCGCCGTCTGTTGACGGGAGGGGGTGGGATATAAATATAAATAAATAAAATGAAGTAAGCAAAATACCAAAATAACTGAAATATCAGAAATAGGTATCCGACGGAATGCAAATGAATAGGAGTTCTTTTCCACTTCATCGGTTTCGGTTCAAATACAGCAAATTTGATAGATGTATTCATTTGCATGAATGTTTATTTCAGCACTGGTATCTAACACAGCAACAAAAAGCAGTCCTACAATTATTTTATCACCATACACAGGATATGAAAAATAATGGGCTGGGAATTTTGTACTTAATATTTTAAACTAGAAAAAAGCCAAAAATATGGAATCCTAAAAATACGGCTTTTATAATATACATTTGTCCCCCCCCCCCCCCCCCCCCAAAGTCCCTCTTAAGATTGTAACCCCGCTGAGCCAGGCACCATGGCTTCTTCCGCCAAGATCCATGGCTGGTTCAGGGGGAGGGGGACACCTAGGACAGCTCTCCCGCTCCATTCCAGCCATGGAGCCTGGTGGTGGCTGCAGGGACAGGAGAGCCGGGGCTGCCTTGGGCAGCAACTTCAAGGGTGTGGTTCTCTCGTCTCTCACGCTGATCCAGCTGTAGAGCTTGGCAGCCACTGAATTGGGGGCGGGAGAGCTTGAACTTGCTGCCCTAGGCAGCTATGACAGTGCCGGCCTTGCCAGAGGCACAGTAGGGCTGTTTACTCCCTTTCAGGGTAACCGAACTTATAGTAGCCCTTCATACCTTTCCCCAGAATGTTCCCAACTCAGAAGTAGTTTGTGACAGAGCAAAAGCTCTGATAGTTTTTTCAGTGGGGCCTGCGCACACCTACCCACCTAGGCTGGAGCAGCAGGAATCAAGTCTTGCCTCTCTAGAGAGGGTCTTTCTTCTAAGGCCTGGAGAAATGGGTCCTGCTACTGAGGAGCAGCAATCAACCCCTCTAAATACCCTACTCCCTTCCATTTGGGGCTGGGAGGCAAGCTATCTCCCTTTCTCCCTCTCACCCCATTATAAATCCTGGCTCTGCCACTGGAGGCAGTTAGCTGCAAGCAAGGTGGCTGGGCTGCTGATTCTTAAAGGGCCAACATGCAGCAACAGTTTTGTTTTATTTTATTTTATTTTATTTTATTTTATTTATTTATTTATTTATTTATGCATGCATGCTTGGGCTATTGATATGAGCATTGTTCTTTGTCCTCTAAAAGCCTTGCTGCTGCTGCTTCCTCAGCTGAAGCCATTGCTCTCTGCTTGTTACATCCTAATTGCTGTTACACAGCAAGGAGCAGTGATGCCATAGCCAGAGAATTGTGATTTCAGATGAGGAAGTAGCAGCAGGAGCAGATGTACTTCTGAGGGACAAAAGGCCTGTTGTTGTGCAAATCTTCCAAATAATGGAAACTAGGGAAAAGGAAAACAGCAAGCAGATGCTGTGTAAGCAGGCAGGGCCGTTTCCCGCAAGAATGCTTCTCATGAGGAGTCAGTGGTTCTTTAAAGCTGCTTTATGACTAACCTAAATCCATTATAAACATGCCGTACCTTTTTGAATGCACACCATGCTGATAGTCCATGCAAAATGCATGACTAGTCTGACTGGAAATACAAGCATTCAGAAGGATTGCAGATAAACAAATCTCAGTACGAGCTCAGTCCTCGAAGTACTTCAGCAGCATGAGACCAGTTCACGTCAATAGGGCTTGTGCTAGTGCTGCACTTTAAGAACTGTGCTGACAGGTATGAAATAAAAAAAATACATATTAAAAGACAGTGTAAGGCCCTGTCTTGCTGTTCTTACCCAGTGCCAGAACCTAAACTCTCATTGGCTTATAAATATTTATATCCCCTTATCAAGTGGCAATCTGGCCTAGGGCAGCTACTTGGGAATCAGGATATCTCTTTTCAGCCTCTTTCCTTGCTGTGTGTAAACATCACTATAAACCATCTGCCTCATTTTTCACCTATAGATTCTTACCATCACAGAGTGTTTTGAAGGCCATGAATGAAAAACACTATGTAAGTGTTAACTTGTCTCATACCCCTACTTGTCTCATTAAATGGGCAAAGCTCTCTGTTTTTATCCAGACAAAACTCCTGCTCAACAGGACGTTTACCTGAACAAAGTCTGCAGGATTAGTTCTGGAGACATTTAATCAATACACGTTCGTCTGATAGAACTAATGGCCAAATTCCCAAAGAATCGATGATAGGTGAATGGATAGGTCTTAACTAGGGCTGAAAGGAATATTCAAAATGTATACTGAATTAATCGCTTTCCAGGTATAAGTTTCTGTTTTGGCAAAGTGAGTATGAAGCTTTCCACTTTCTTTGTGGAATTGAATATTCCATGTCACTAGTTTTGTTTTGGTTATTTTGGTTAATTCATTTCCAGTTATTTCTTCATTCGGTTTTTGTTATTTCACTAAATTCAGTAGGACTATTTAGCAGTAAATAGTACAAAATAGCATGAAATAGTACTACAAAAGTTAACCAACTGGAAACTGAATAACCAAATACTGGAAACTGAATAACCTAAAAAGAAATAACACGGTAATTGAGTTTACTGAAGCAGAACTACTAAACTAAACAGATATGTGAATTTTGCACCTATGGCAAAGATAATTTGGATATTTGGTCATGTGGCTGAATATGCAAATTATATTTATAAATATGTATTGCATATTCATTTGTACCCTAGTCTCAGCACAACTTAGGTCAACCAAATATTTGGTTATACAGAATAAACATAGACTTGTGTAACAAATTGGGGAAAGATTTTTCCTATAGAAATCTAGGTAGCTATAAAGCCCATGATAATGAATGATTTCCTGCTTTAAGGCAACAAACTATTAATTTAAACTTTTATTTTAAACTGTGTCCCTCTAGTTTTACATTAAAAACACTCTGGGAACACGTCAATTTTTCATTGTATGGCTGTATTACTTATTTATGCAACTATGCTGTCGCTATGAGGACAGCAAAAAAAAAAAGTTTCTTGCTGCCCTCATAGCATCTGCTAAGTCCATCCAGCGGAGCTTGTCCGGGTGGTGCGGGGGTTGGTCAGTCTGGCCTCCCTCCACCTAGGAGTGGAGTCATCTACGGCTCGCTGTGTCATGTTTGTGGAGTACTTTGTGGATAAAAATCGCTCATGTTCACCACGACGTTGATGCTGCACTTATTACATTAGGAAAGCCGGAGGTTATGGAAGCCCCATCTTGTCCAGTTTTGTGGAATCAATTCCAACTGGTGGTGCCCGCCAATGCAGTCAGGGTCCTTGGGGCATTTAGGGCCACTTCTTGTGAGTTAGATCCGTGCCCATCCTGGCTAGTGAAATCTTGCAGGGAGACAATGGGGCCGTTACTGGCAGGGGTGGTCAATGCCTCCCTTCGGGAGGGAAGAGTGCCGGACTGCCTCAAGGAGGCGGTGGTGCGGCCTCTGCTCAAGAAACCATCGCTTGATGTTGGCTCCCTTGCCAGCTATCAGCCTGTCTCTAACCTTCCCTTTTTAGGGAAGGTTATTGAACGGGTAGTGGCCCAGGAGCTGCAGGGGCATCTGGATCACATTGGTTTTCTTGATCCCAACCAGTTGGAATTTCGTCCGTGATATGGCACCAAGACTGCACTTGTGGCCTTGGTGGATGACGTGTGCCGATAATTAGACCGGGGTCGGTCAACCCTGTCGGTGTTGTTAGATCTTTCGGCTGTGTTTGATACTGTTGACGATGAGATGTTGGTGACGTGCCTGCGGGACTGTGCAGGAGTGGGCAGGAGTGTTCTTGAATGGTTCAGCTCATTCCTAGCAGGAAGAACTCAGCGAATGGTACTCGGAGAATGTTTTTCATCATACTGAGACCTCTCGTGTGGTGCCCTGCAGGGTTCTGTCTTGTCCTCTCTCCTGTTCAACGTGTATATGCAGCCACTAGGTTAGGTAATTAGGAGGTTCGGCATGCGGTGTCATCAATATGTGGATGACACCCAGCTGTACCTCTCTTTTACAACAAACCCAAGCCCTGCAGTCTCGGTGCTTACCCAGTGTCTGACGTCTGTGGGGGACTGGATGAGGGCCAACCAACTGAGGTTGAATCCAGACAAGATGGAGTTGATGCTGGTGGGTAAGGCAACAGGGGTAACATCCCTCGTTGTGGACGGGATCTGTCCTGCGTTGGTTCTCCAGGTGCGGAGTCTGGGGGTGGTCCTCAATGCTCAGCTCCACCTGGATGCCCAGGTGGAGGCTGTGTTTCTTGCCAATTACATCTGGTGTGGCGGCTTCAGCCGTATGTTTCAGATTCTGACCTGGCCACCCTCATCCATGCTTTCATCACCTCTAGACTAGACTATGGGTGATTTCAGACATTACGAGATCACATTCAACCACACTGAACCACGCTCAACCCCCCCGTGGGGCCAAAGGGCCCTGAACATCTGAACGGCGCGCGCCAGATGTTCATCACGCTCAATACCCACATGGGGTCAGTTTCAACCACGCTTCCCGGGCTAGCTGGGGGAAGGTCCCGGGAAGCGTGGTCAAACAAACCCCCACAGGGAACCAAGGAAAAGTAACGTCTGGACGCCAATCCCCAAGCGGAACCAAACCAAACGAGCCCCAGCCGGGGACAAGGCACGCAGCGTCGCTGCCAAGCAACCAGCAGCAACACAACCACCGGAGGGAGATTTAAAGCGAGAGCAGCAGCAAGCAAGTGTGGCGGGATGGAGCGAGGAGGGAAGCGGAAGAGAGCGGAGGCAGAGACAGCGACAGCGGCGGGACAGGCGGCGGAGGAGGTACAGGCAGGCCCAGCGATGCAGGCGGAGGGGGCACAGGTGCAGAAAGGGGGCACACGGGAGCACCCGACCAGGGAGGCGGCCCGGGAACAACACCCACAGCTGCAGCCGGGTCGCGCCGCCCCGGGGACAGCAGGTGG
>QEPC01011914.1:0-16831 GCA_003113815.1 Sphenodon punctatus | reverse complement strand
AAAAAAAAAAAAAATCCCTCAGATGGGACTTTTTATTTTCGGGCCCCATGGCTTGCGGGGCCCCACCAGAGCAGGGCCCGGGCTCAAATGCGCCCCCCCGCGCCACGGTAGCTACGCCCCTGAAGGGTCTAGTTCTGCCTTCTGGTCCCCTTCTCTAAACTCAGCTGAGGATTTTCTGAGTTCCGATGTTCTGGGGCCCCTTCTCAGAACTCAGAAAATTGAGGCCAAATGCACCAGTTCTTGGTGTTTTCTGAAAAGAAACCAAGGCCCAAGTTTTAGCACTAGCTTCCATTTATTTTATTTTTAAAAAACATTTGATATCCCGCAGCCTCAGCATGGCCACCGAGAATATTCTCTCCGTAGTCGACCCCTGGGATACCTGGGGGACTTTGAGAAGGGTGCTCCTGGTCAACTGCAGCTGCTGATCCAGATCATGGGGAGTGAGGCGATCCCATAGATATATGGGGCCCAAGCCATATAGGGCTTTATAGGTAAGAACCAGCACCTTGAATCGGGCCCGGAAGACTATAGGCAGCCAGTGCAGAGAATGGAGCACCGGTGTAATATGCTCACAGCGACCCGTCCCCATAAGGAGACAGGCCCCACATTCTGCACCAGCTGCAGTCTCAGAACTGTCACCATGGGCAGCCCCACATAAAGCGTGTTACAATGGTCCAATCGTGAGGTGATGAAAGCATGGATGATAGTGGCCAGGTCGGAGTCTGAGACATATGGCTGAAGCCGTTGCACCAGATGTAGTTGGTGGAATGCGCTCCTTGCCACAGCTCCAACCTGAGCATCTAGATGAAGCTGCGCATCAAGGAGCACTCCCAGACTCCAAACCTGGGGAACCAGCGTGGGACGAACCCCGCCAATCACGATGGACACCACACCCACCGCCTTCCCCACTAGCATCACCTCCGTCTTGTTGAGATTCACCTTTGGTCAGCTTGCCCTCATCTAGTCCCCAACAGCCGTCAGGCCTCGTGTAAGCACCGAGACTGCGGGGTCTGGGTCGGATGAAAAAGAGAGATTGACTTGAGTGTCTTCAGCATATTGATGATGACAAACTCCAGAACTCCTCATGACCTCGCCCAGCAGCTGCATATACACGTTGAACAGGAATGGGGACAGAATGGAACCCTGCAGGACTCCACACGAGAGGTCCTGGGGGGATGAAAAATGGTCCCCGAGCACCACTTACTGTGTTCTTTGGTCAGGAATGAGCAGAACCATTTGAGAACAGTCCTGCCTGCTCCAGCACAGTCCTGCAAGCAAGTCTCCAATATCTCGTGGTCAATGGTATCAAAAGCAGCCGACAGAATGTATCACTGCAGAATATCCATGGACCTGTGCCTGAGGCTCGATCAACAGAAAATATTTTATTCCCCTTAGATTGCACTGACCTGGATTTATGTATAAAGAGGTACTGGAGATGTGGCTTCACTCACATTACTCTCTCTCCCACATGTTTTGGAGCTGTCCTATAATCCTTCCTTTCTGGTCAGATTTATCCATACAATCAATATGATTCTGGATCAATCTCTTATCATTCTTTCCCAAAAATCTCATCCTGAGTTTTGACCACAAAAAATGGTAACTCTCTCGGTCACAGACACTCTGGTTCAATAGGATGGATCTAGTTGCAAAAAGAACAATCCTGTGAAAGTGGATGAGCCAAACCTTCCCGTACATTTAACGCTGGTTCAGTGAAATGGCCAGCCCTAGTTTCAGCCATGGAGTTTCTGGTTCTGATGTCAAGATGTCTCAACCAAATTTGAGAAAGTATGGACTGACATCCTAGAATTATTGAATGAACAATGTCAGCAACATCCTTACCCTCTCCTCCATATTCCTCCTTCTTAGTCTCCTTTGTAACCCTTTAGAGATAATTGCAGAGCTAGAGCTAGGTAGCAAACCCACACATAATATGCAAATTCAGTGAGCCTATCAGTTACCCAATTGGTATCCTATCCACATACCAAAACAGGTAACCAACTACCTAAAATACCAGGTATTCGTATTATCAAGTAACTGGCTTTCGAACCCATTCCAACTTACCATTTTACTGTTTTAATGTCTTTTTCAAATTTCCACATTGTTTCATTTTCATCACCATTCAGAACTATAATGAAGGGTCATGGGAAAAAATAAGTGGATGAATAGAAGTGGATGAAAAATGGTAATGTGGTAAAGGTTGCCAAATGGAAAACTGGTAACTTGGTAACAGACAATAGTAACTGCTGGGTAATTTGGGTAACTCTTACACTAAGCAGGGACTGTTTAATGCCCAACCTATCTGAGATGGTTTGGGGACCCCACCATTTTGATGGGTATGCCTGTTTTTGAGGGTACCTGATTGAGCTCAATTCCCGTCTTCCTTCAGTTGCTCAGTTTCTTTTTTCCTTTTCCTTTTCTCAGGATATTACTGTTTTAGTATTTGGCTTGCAAGTGTCCACAAACATAACCATTCTTGCTGAACATGGAAAAATGTACATTAGAAGTAATGGTTTTAGTTAGACCATTTTATTGTCTTAACTCTATTTGTATTATAACTGCTTGCTTTCAAATGGCTTCTTTTGGGATATGTTTGTTCTATTGTTTTATAATAAGAAATTTTGTTTTCAATAAAACATAAATTTAAAAAAGCTTCCACTTGCGTAAATGGTGATTCTCTGTAATTATCTCTGATAGCAAGTTAAGGAGACACAGCACAATCCTTTGACTACTGAGCAGTGGCACTAGCCCTTGGCACCAGTGTGAGTCCCACTTGCTTCTATGTAATTCATACTGTTACCAAGTGCTGGCACTGGTACTAAACAGTCAGAGGATCATGCTCACGGTTTTGATGTTTGATTGGAAAGTTACAGTAATTGTTTTCTGTCAGTGTCCACTGGCAGAAACTTGTCTGGAGCAACTTTCAGAGTGGCTTTCTATGGAATAGGTAGGGCTGTTATTTCATGATAAATGACCCTGTAGCACATTATGATCTAAAATGGATATCTCGCAAATAAGCAGTTTCATAAAAGCTGAAAAACAGCCTTGGGACATTCAAAATCTACATTTTTCCTTATGTTTTGGAATACTGTGGTTATGTTTTTAACTGAAGACACTTAGATGAAAGCTTTATACAATGGGCCGAGACCTTTACAAGAAACAAGCTAAAGCAGAAGTCATGCGGCAGTGAGTGTGTCATGAAGGTGAATGCTTGCTTTGTCTTTCAAATGCTGAAAAATGTATATTTGCACAATTCTTCCAGATAGAGTGAGTTTTGCAGGAAGCCAAATTTGACATAGTAAACTAATTGGAAATCATGGTACATTTGAGTAAATTTAATGGAAATCATGAAATCTCTGATAGGTGTGAGCTTAAACAATGAAAACAACTGTGTCTATGGAAAGTGAGGGGATGTATTGGCTAGTGGTTAAAGCACTAGCCGTATTAAATAAGGCCATCATGATCTGTCCCCTCAGTGGGGATGGATGGATTGGGAACTAGAAGAAAAACAAATGGGCTTGTCCAAATCTTGCTTGTATGTCATATAAAGGAACTCTTAGGTGAGGTCTATTCTCCCCATGCAAGTGTTCTCGCAAAAATAAAACTGAAAAAGCCTAGTGATGTTTCCAAACACTTATTGTCCAGTGGCATCTCATTGTGACATCAGGTGGGGTCACTGGGAGCAAGGCAAACTTACACCCACTGGGCATGGATGGGGAGGTGGGGGTGAACATACACACAGGCTAGAAGTAGAGCTGGGGGTGAACACGCATACACGGACTTGGGGGCTGGAGAGATGAACTGGCTCACCCGGCTACTTCAGGGACATCCAATGGCCACTGCTTGTTGCCGAGCCCCTGCGCAGAGCTCCTGAGACTGTTTTGCAGCCTCCTAAGCCTGGCATAGCTCCCTGCAAAGCCTCCTTCCTGTCGTTCCCACCTCCCACCACTCTGGCAGCATGAAACTCCCAGAATAGAATATAGTGTTATTGATATCTTATGTTCTCCTGGCCTGGACAAAGGAAGCCAGACCTAACTTCGGTCAAGCAAAGGCAAAGAGCAGAGAGATGGTCCAGAACAGCCAGCAGGCCTGAGACTGTGATGGAATTCAAGCTGAGATGACTCAACATGTGGATAAGGCCCCATCAGCATACTAACAAAGGCATAGCCAGACAAGTATCTTCTCCTGGCACCGCCACACATGCTTAACAAAGTCTCCTGCTGAACAACTGGAGTTGACAAATGAAACCCATTGTGAACAGATAAGTGGGACATTTGCAACTCTGCTACTGACTTCCAGGCCAGGAAAAGAACAATCAAGGAAAGATACAGATGTTAATATGCTAAGGGCCCTTCCTCCCAGGAAGACGTTCTTCTGATATGCTAAAGAACTGTGTGATGTCACCATGACATGGCATCTGGCTATTACTGACCTGTACCTCAGAACTGTATAAAAGAACCTGGTCATACAACATGACTTTGGGTGAAGGCTAGTGGTCACCAGTTGGTGAATCACGTGGTTTCACTCCCTTCCAGACCTTGCACACACGGATCACAACTTGTCTTCGCTCGCCAGCAGCTCTACTCTCCAGCACCAAAGGGCCCTCTCTCAGTCTTTTCCCTGAATCAGCCTGCGTGCTTCCAGGATTTGGCCAGTCACAGGACACGTAAGATATCTTTATCTGGGGACTATCTGTATAATACTGTGTGTGTAGTATAATCCTGCCAAGAATAGAAAACCAAGGTGTGCCGTTCCAATAAAGTTTTGTTTTGTACCACATTGGAGTGGTGTTTTATGACGATCTCGATCCCAATAATTTATTAGTAACATTTGGTGGAGAATGTCGGGGAAGGGAAACTGAGGCAGAGTTGCTAATTGTCAGGTCCAAAGGGAAAATTTGAAGAACTCTGACTCTCAGGGACCCTTTTGTCGTCGTTTTAAGGTTCACGGGCACTGCTGGTTCAGTGTTTAAGCGTGTTGTATTTTTGGAGACATACCTGGTTTCTAGATCTTTGCATTATTATATTTATCGCTCTATATATTGATATCTATGGCTTGGTTCAGAAAGAAATGTACTGGAGGGGTCCCCTCAGAAGGGTGGGAGAAAGTTCAGAAACTGCCAGCTATCTCACAAACTGTTGCAGAGAGTGGTATTTGCCCATGGGTGAAAGATGCATTGTGCTCCCCAGTTACACAGGAACAGCTCTGTGACATGTGGGAAAATTTTTTGCTGTTGTACAAACCTAAATCTAAAGATAAATTCTCAGCCTTGTTGTGGCTTTTTCAACTAGCTATAGAAAAGTTACAAAAAGAATGCTCTGATTTAAGAGAAGAAAACAAATCAATAGAGGCTGAGAATTGTCACTTGAAACACAAATTGACAGAAGGTCAAAACTGGAAAAACGAGACAACAGCCAAAAATCTCCTGCAAGTCCATCAGCTGACCAGACTTGAAAATCATAACAGCCAGTTACAGCTTGAGAGACAGACACAGGCAGACATGATTTCACGTCTTCAAACACGCTTGCAAGAAAGTCAAGCTGCCACTAGGGCTGTCATGCAAAGATTAAGAGAAATAAAAATGGGGGAGGGAAATTCAAATCATTCTGCTTGTGAAGCTAAAATCTCAGCTCTCACTAAACAATTGGAAACCAGAAAAGGTCTCATAGCTGCAGCCCAGTCCAAACCAATACACTTATGCAGGTCTATTGACCCAGATGAAACCCCAACTTCTGAGGAAGAAGATCTGGTGGATGAGATATGCACACAAAATATTCCCCAAGAAATAGCGAATGCCCCACCTATCCCTGAACCCCCTGACAAGATTGCAGTAATAACCACCCAAACCAGAGTTAAACAGAAGGGGGAGGAAGAACAGACCACCACTACCACTATAGACACACCTATGTCACAAGCAGAAATTAAAGCTGCTGCTGGCACTCTGGGACCCCTGAATAAAAAAACTCTTTTAGATTGGTTTGCAAAAGCAGCCCAATATAATATGTGGACTGCCACAGATCTTAAAGTAATTGCTATGGCTGCAGCGGATGCTAATATCTGGCCAGACATCAACCAAGCTTTTGCCAAAGGTAATGAGTCAAAATTAACCCTTAATCAGGTAATTAGAAATATTGTCAAAGAGTTTCACACTGCAAGAGGTGCAGCCCAGCGTTACCATACTGACACACAAACCCCAGGGGAATCTGTAAGAAAATATGTGCTTAGACACCAGCTCCTAGCTATTGCTGCTGATCTAATAGATGAAGACGGGGTTTTCCAAATTAAGGATTTAAATTGGGACCAAAAATGGTTTATGCAGAGTGTGTATGATGGGCTAAGTCTACACACCCAAATGGCCATGGGGACACCTGATTTTGATCATGAAGAATGGAAACTAGAGGAATTAATTAATAAAGCTAGGTTAGCTGAGTCTTTAGCTGAAAGGTGGCAGGAACAAAACACCAAAAGTAAAAATTCCTCCAAAGCCTCCCCGGAGTATAGACAGGCTCTCTCCTACACAAATACAGGAATGCCCCCCAATTATGCTCACGATCACACAGCAGGGAAATGTTCCCCATGCCAGCCCAGGGACTTTTATCCCTTCCCCTGGGATGTCCAGGCTCCTGTAGGGTCCCCCAGGAGTCCCCCTCCATGGCCAGGTTTCCAGGACAGGGCTTGGAGTGAAATACAGACATTCACTAACTTGTTTTGGGGAATGTATTTCACCCATCTCTCCATGTGGCTCCCCCATTCTGCCCTAACCAGCAACAGTGGTCCCTGGCCCCTACAAGCGTAATCCAGCCTGAAGCAAGCCCCCTCTTTTGTGTGTTTGTGTGTTAAGGAGGGAAATACAGAACAGTGTTGTTGGAAATGTAGTAGGTATAAGGAAAAGATTTTAAGGATGGTTCTTGAAGGATAGGATGAACACTGGCTAAATGGGCATGGTGTAGCATCCATGCAAGGAGGAATTACATGTAAGTTGGAAAGAAGGCTAGAGAAAGTGTTTAAAAAGGGTAACAAAGATTGCTTTTATTGTTGTGATTGGTAGGGTTGTCTTTTAGGTAGTCTGTTTAGGTGTTCTGTTAAAAATAGGGCCTCATCTACACTGTTTTTGCCAGCAAGGGCTAAAACTGTCTGTAAGGAGGAATAAAAGCAGCAGTCTCAAAAATCCTGCCATTTACCATGCTTCTGTGCTGATATGAGTAATTCGTGTGTGCTTGACTATGTGGGATGTATGAGATAGGGTGTATGTATATTTGTATGCTCGAGGAGATCCCCATGCGGGTATGTGTGTGCGTGACTTTGCCTGAGTGCCCTGAGATAGGGGTGTGTGACAAAAATTTGTGTGAGCACATGTGCAAGTGTAATGAATGTTTTATTGAAAGCTTGTGTAAGTGGGTGCGCCTGCTATGTATGTATGTTTGAGGATTCCTACAAATCAGTGCTGGAGCAGGCAGCCATTATGCATGGGTTGTCTACAAAAGTAATACTGTTCGTGCTCTTACAGTATTAAAAGGGGGGAGGATTTATATAATTCCAATGTTTAGATTTATGAATTAACTATGGGAGTCACCCAATGTGCATAAACAAATTAATTGCTCAGGAAATTAATTAGGCCTTGCAGAGGTCAGATCTCTTTATTTCTTACAGTAGCAAGGAGGAGGACTTGGAAGACAACAAACTAAGGAACCAACCACAGTTTTTATTTTATTTCATTTATGTGCGTGTGTGTTATGCCATGGCTGTTTGTCACTCAGTGTTGTATGTCTTTCTATGTGATGTCACTAAACCTTCAGTTAATTTCTTCACCACCACTTGTTTATCTATGCTTTGTAGTTTTTTTTTTTTTATTTACAATTTTTCTCTTAACCATCCTCTGACCCTGTCCAATGACAATATCAGCAAACATCACCCCCAATGTTCTCCTTTTGTATCACCACTTTTTCAGGCTTGGATACACTCCCTATAGACTCAGTCCACAACCTCTCACAGGGACTGAAACAAATTGGGGTAACCCTTCCAGACTGGAATCAAATTATGTTACAAGGAATTATAGCCTCAGAAGCAGCTCTCAACTTGTTAGGAATACCAAATTTTCTGTTCTTGGTACTCAGTGGCAGGAAAAGATCTCTCATTATGCTGGACAATATACTTGGCAGCCTCCACATGGAACCCATGCACCCTCATCTGTGGGCAGTGTCCTCAATCAAAGAAAATCTTAACACTAATTGGATTAAGGTAATCGCATAATATCTCCATGCACCAAGGAGATATTATTCTTACCATACAAACTGTAACCCCCAAAGGAAGTCATTTTGGGGCATGTGCCATACAGGCACAGCAAATTTTCAATTTGGAAGAACAATGTGCAACTTAGAAGGCTGCTATGTACTATTACTGCCCAAGCCATATCACCAGTGCTATTACAATAACAGAACATATTCCTGTATGATTTCCCCCATAAGCAACCAATGACCCACAAGTATACACTTTAGGAAATAAATGTTTTTATGTAACAGCATCCCCTGGAATTCCCGTATGTTATAATGAATTATTTGTGCACACTACCCCGGACACTGGATTCATGTTCACGTGTAATGTAACTAAAAAGTATAATAATTATTAGTCTTGGATGTTGGGCCAAACACGTAATGGCTATGCTTCCACAGAGAGCAATCTATGACCTCCAACCTTAAGTAGATATAGTAATTATTTGTGATGGGTTTTATTTAATTTATTTGTCTGTTTCATGGTTTACTGTGTTTTTGGGCTTGTTCTTGCACCTCATCCTTGTTTTAGTTTAATAAGTTGTGAAATGCAGTATGTGATTTTTGAAGCATTGCTCTGACCCCTGTCAGCCACCCTTTCTGGTTCCCAGAAAGGAACTGCATTGTTCAGTTGGTAAAAACGCGTCAGATGGGCTTGACCATGCTCATATTGATGTTAAGACAGGTACAGCCAGGAAAGTTTTAGTATGGCACACTATCCCTTTCCCTCAACCAATGTCCCAATTTTGTTTTAATCAATAGACTGTGTTTTAATCATTGGTATAGTTATTTGTTATAGTATTAATGATCTTAGGCAGAATAATTTATAACACAATGGTTTTAGTTTAAACAATTATAACAGCTTTGCAAGTGGGGTAGCGCCCCCTGCTGCGCAAAGTCCATGCCAAAAATGGTGTTCACCTCATCCTGTACTTTCAGTGCACGGTCAGTACTGAATGATGTGACCCAATCACACCGCCATGAAACACCGTTTTGGTAAAGAAGTGATGGTAAAGATCACTTCCAACGAGGGTTAAGTGCTGGTAACCTCTGACCCCGCCCACACACTCATGAACCAAAGATGTATCAAACATTCTCTGTTACCATACCAATTTTATGTCATGATTTCCATTTCTCACCTTATTCAAATAATCACGTTGTATTTTCTATTGAACCACCTCATGTAATCTACACACCAATTTTTCTAGACTTGGCAGTTTTTGTAATTTTTTAATGATACGGTTTTAAACGTATCACAGGGGGGAATGTGGCAATAGAATATAGTGTTATTGATATCTTATGTTCTCCTGGCCTGGACAAAGGAAGCCAGACCTAACTTCGGTCAAGCAAAGGCAAAGAGCAGAGAGATGGTCCAGAACAGCCAGCAGGCCTGAGATTGTGATGGAATTCAAGCTGAGATGACTCAACATGTGGATAAGGCCCCATCAGCATACTAACAAAGGCATAGCCAGACAAGTATCTTCTCCTGGCACCGCCACACATGCTTAACAAAGTCTCCTGCTGAACAACTGGAGTTGACAAATGAAACCCATTGTGAACAGATAAGTGGGACATTTGCAACTCTGCTACTGACTTCCAGGCCAGGAAAAGAACAATCAAGGAAAGATACAGATGTTAATATGCTAAGGGCCCTTCCTCCCAGGAAGACGTTCTTCTGATATGCTAAAGAACTGTGTGATGTCACCATGACATGGCATCTGGCTATTACTGACCTGTACCTCAGAACTGTATAAAAGAACCTGGTCATACAACATGACTTTGGGTGAAGGCTAGTGGTCACCAGTTGGTGAATCACGTGGTTTCACTCCCTTCCAGACCTTGCACACACGGATCACAACTTGTCTTCGCTCGCCAGCAGCTCTACTCTCCAGCACCAAAGGGCCCTCTCTCAGTCTTTTCCCTGAATCAGCCTGCGTGCTTCCAGGATTTGGCCAGTCACAGGACACGTAAGATATCTTTATCTGGGGACTATCTGTATAATACTGTGTGTGTACTAGTATAATCCTGCCAAGAATAGAAAACCAAGGTGTGCCGTTCCAATAAAGTTTTGTTTTGTACCACATTGGAGTGGTGTTTTATGACGATCTCGATCCCAATAATTTATTAGTAACAAGTTGTGCAGGATGTTATGCTGGGTTCAGGAGACAGCAGAGCAGGTGCAGGTGGTTCAGCACCAGGGCTTGCCTTCCCTGCCTCACTACTTGCCTGCTGTGCCTCCCACAGCTTCTCTGAGTGCCCTCTGCCTCCACACTGCCCCAGCCTCGCACACCCACCCTCCCACAGTACCTCCCTGTACTAGGGCTGTCCCTGACAGACTTCTAGGGCCCCCAAGGCCAACAGCAAGGGCCCCTGTACTGCTGCCTCCTAGCCATTCTGCTTGCCACAGGGCCGGGGGGTGGGATGGGATGGGATGGGAATAACATTAGGCAGCAGGATAGGCCTAGAGTCCCTCCTCTAGTCTCCCATTGGCCAGGGGGTGCTGTGTGTCAATGCCCTTAGGCCAAACTAATTTGCTGGGTTCCTCTACAGGAACCCAGCAAGAATCCCTTCAGCCCTGCCTCTCTCTCCTCCCCTCTACAGCACCTGTGCCTCCAGAGTGCTTAAGCTTGCTGCCCCCAGGGTCCAGGTGCAGTAGAGCTCCTCCACCTCCCACTCCGGATTCAGACTTGACGATGCCTGTTGAGGCCATTTTAAAAATGCCTTGGGCGGCTGGGGAGTTAGGTGGGCATCGCCCAAAGTGGCCCCATGCACCAGCTGCTGCTGAGATTGTCAGTTCCTTAAATGCAATGCTTGCTAGGAAATTAGGTTGCCTGTTTAAATTCTATTGTAAATAATCTGCATGGATTGGTCCAGCTTTACTGAAAGAATAGTAGCAGTGAAAATACTATGGCTTACCTAACAAATCTTGGTTTGTTATCCCAGTACACAACTGTGTGCATGCTTGTAAAGTCTCAAGCACTTCTGCCTTGCAGAACATCTTACTACGGATCATATAGTTAGCTGCCTCCCTTGCGGCCATGGTTGCATCTTCAATTTTCTGTGCCTTTTGATAGGTGTGGCTGGCAAGGCGAAAGGACTGTGCAGCTGAGAAAAGGTCCCCTAAACTTACAAAGCAATAGCTAAGTTTGATCAGGGCATCTGAGATACTTTCTATTCTAGTGGGTTCATACTCGCTAATAGCTCTCTCATAGAATGGAATGGCTTTGGAGTGCTCCTTCATTTCATCATAAGCTGCTGCGATGTTAAAGTAGAGATCGCCATCTTTCTTCTCCAGTTCCTTTGCCTTTGATTTCAAAAGGCACTTCAGGCCTTTCTTGGGTTTTCCCATAGCAATATAGGCAGCTCCTAGGTTGAACAGGCACCTCTTCTGTGTTTGCTTTTCCAAAATGCTGTTTGAGAGAACATAAGCTCTTTTGAACATGCTTAAAGCCTGGGCTCCTTCATTGTTATTTAGTGACTTAGTTGCATCTTTAGACAGCGTTTGTATTTCAATCAAAACAGAGGGTGGTTGGTTCCTGGTCTGGACTTCAGGGGAACTGGAGAGCAGAGAAGATGCCATTCTTTTATTGAGTAAACACTGTGGAAGGAAGTAAAAAATGGTACCATTTAAGAGGTGATTAAGTGGGGATATGATAGAGTTTATAAAATCATGAGTAGCATGGAGAAAGTAAATACTAAATAGGAAACGGTCGCTTGCCCTTTTTCACAATAAGAGAACAAGGGGACACTCTTTGAAGTTAAATGGCAGCAGATTTAAAACTAACAAAAGGAAGTACGTTTTCACCCAGCAGACAATACTGTTGTGAAACTTGTTGCCAGAGGAGGCTGTGAAAGCCAGCAACATAACTAGCTTCAAATGGAAATTAGATAAATTCTTAGCAGATAAAGCCATAAACACTTACTAGTTGGGGCTTAAATCCCTGGCTAGTGGCTACTGATAGTTGGGACTAGTGATCAACAAGAGTGGGTCACACCTCCAGACCTGTACATGTACTTTGCTTGAGCTACTGGAGCTGGTCACTGTCAGAGACAATATGCTGGGCTAGATGCACTGCTGATCCAGCCTGGTATGGCACTTCTTACAATCTTATGAATTCAAATTGTTTGGGTTTATGTTTCCTAAGGCATGCACTTTTGTTTGACTTTTTGCAGCTGCAAGCATTCATAAAGAACTGGAAAATACATTATTTTTCATTTGTAGGGCAAACGGGAGGGAGGGAGGAAGGAGAGTCCAGTGTGTCGAGTGTTTGCTTGGGACTCTGGAGACTGGAGTTCATTCAATTCCTTGCTCTGGGACATCCTTCAGAAAAGAGCTCCATTGCCATTGTAGCAATTACTGAGCATAGGAATAGTCATTGCACGGTCTGCTCATCAAAGGCTTTTGTGAAAGCCTGTTGGATTCAATGGAAAGCTTCTGATAATCTTGTCTGGGCTTTGGAGTGGCTTCCCAGTTACCTTCCTATGGCATCACCATTCACCAACTAGCAAAGGGGCTTGAATTTGTTGTCAACACAGTTCGAACTCACAAATGTACACCAGAGTTTTCAGTCTTAAAAGCAGCCATGTATTATGCAAGTTTGTGGATATTATTCATTTTATTTTGTTTTATTTATTTCTATTTTTATCCCACTCCATCCCCTAAGGCTCAGGGTGGCTAAAATCATAAAAGATAAAAATCCACGTAAAATACATAAAATAGTAGAATACTGCTCCAACCCCTCATCCCTCCATGGATCTACCCCTGCCCGTTAAATGCCTGACTGAATAAAAAGTTCTTACACTGTCTCCAGAAGACACTCCAACTAGGACGTAGGTGAACCTAAAGGGGTAGGCAGTTCCAGAACTGTGGAGCGGCCGCCAAGAATGTCTCTCGACAGGCCTGGGTCGTATGAACCTGGGCCAATGATGGAACTTGCAAGAGGGTGCTCTCAGCTGATTTTAGAAACTGCAGAAGGTCATAAGGAGGAAGGCAGTTCTTGGTGTAATGTGTTAGAGATGATTTTGAAGAGTATACTTTCAGTCTTCCTCCATGTGCTGTACACAGGAGTGGAGAGCATATGGCCTGTGGGCCAAGCCTGGCCTTACAGCTATTTTCTATTTGGCCCATCTCCAGTTTTGGCATCAGACCCATGGACCCAGTCTCAACCGTCAAACCCCGAAAGATTAAACTTAGGGGAAGGGAACAGAGTTGAAGGTATGTGCTCGAGGATGGATGGCATGGCATAAATCCATGACCCTAATTTTTCCCTCTGCACACCTCTTAAGCACACCCACTCCAACTCTTATCTGGCCTCCAGAGCTTGTACTAATTTTCAAAGCAGCCTGCAGGACGAGGGAAAAGGTTCCCCACCCCAGCTCGAACAGCCCCAAAGAGTTCTTTCTCATTTCTTTTTAAATGATTTATGAGTCAAAAACAAGATGAAGCAATGCGCTTATGAATGGATTTGGGTTTCAAGTCAAAGAACACTGCTAGGAAAAATACAGACAAAAACAAAAAAGAAATGAAAAAGGAGATTACATTTTACTATATTAGTTTCAGCTATCTTGGGAGCTCATTAGTTCCTCATTATATGTTTGGTATAAACATACATTTTCTATCAGTAATTATGTAATGAACCTAATAGTCTAGTTTCCCATAGCAATGTTTTGGAGTGCGTGTCACTCTAAATTGTTACGTATTGCTGTACAAACAGGACTTTGATTGAAAATCATTAATTGATAAGGAGAAATAATAAAAGTGACAACAGGAGTTTATGGTCCCCCAGGGCTGGAGGTAATTTGGTGGGATCATAAAACAATACACTATGATAAGGCTCTTCAGTTCCATCACTTCCCTTCTCTCATTCCAGTGGGATTATTTATTCTCCAGGTGAGACTTCATTCTCAGTCTGGGGTCTCCTGCAGTTTAACCCCTGTTCGCCATCTGTGAACTTGCATGTTTGTATGTAATCGTTGCAGATGAAAATACTCTACCTGCATGCCATTCAAACATTTTCATGCTTGCCCTTGTTTTATTGGGTACATATGGAATTAGACTTTTCAGCTGGTGGATAGGTCAGGTACAAATTTGCATGGACACTATTTTTCCATGTGCTTGTCAAAGTCCAAGTCCAGCCCAAGCCATGTGGCCCATTGGGCTGGTGTGGGTAAGGCACACCCATTTCTGTGGCACATAAAGGAGAGACGTGGCCGGCACCACATTTGACCATCTTTACCATTTCACAGCTGGAGGGAGCAGGGCTTATTCAAAGAGGGGGTAGGGCTTATTGGCCACAGGGGGTGGGGCTTGTCCTTTATTTACTCAGAGAATATTATGAGATATGCAACATTTACCTCCTACCTCAGCTTGACCTCTCAGCGTCACAGTAACTGACTACAGACTTCATCCCTGACATTTGGCTCCTGATACAGTTCTCACTTCTTCTTGTTAACCCAGCTTTGTCTTTGCCTACTGACTTCGCCCCCTGGCTTCTGTCACAGCTTGCCCCAGACCACCCACAGGACCCTAACAGTCCCCCTCCGTGGGACGAAGCATTGTATTTTAGCTGTGCTTTTGGCCTTCCCTAGATGTTCAGCAGGGGCAGGATTTAGTTTTTAGTGAAACATGAAGCTCTGCTTAAGGGAGTAAATTGGTATGGCCATGTCCCTCCTGGCACAAGGCACTCAAGTCATCCATTTCAATACAATGCACTTTCTTTGCTTTAAAGAACTTATTAAAATTCCCAGCAGGACAATAAGAGTCAATCAGCCTTAGCACTAGCTCTCTGGGAATCCCTCCAGAGTCCTCTGCTCATGCTACCATTAGGTTCACTTGGCCCCTTCACCATTAGTTCCAGTCTCTGACAGCTAACAGTGTGACTGAAACTCCCTAGTCTTTTTTTGCCTACTATGGTAACAATTTTGGTTACTGAAAGATCTTTCACAGTTGGTGCTGCTGTTACATTAAGTAGCTGTTCACAAGAGAATTTTTCACAATAATTACTTAGCATGAACAATAGAACAGAAGCCAGAGGGCGAGCTGGTTAAGATGGATTAGTGTGTTTATTAAATGTCTTACTCCCTTGGAATTGTCTTTGGATATGATTATGCACCCAAGATTCCCAGGAGATGGCAGTGCACAACCTGGCAGGGACTACAGGGGTGTAGCTAAGTGAGACTGGGTCTTCATGCAGAAGATAGACTGGGGCCCCCAGGCTCGCGGGCCCTGGTACAACTGCATCTGCTGCACCTCTATTATAGCTATGCCCCTGGCTGTTCTTATACTGAAGGACACTAAGGCTAGACAGATATATTCATAATGAAGCAGCTCGGGTCACCTTTTACCTGAATGGGTAGCAGAAATATATTTTGTTGGGGAGGCTGCCTGCTATTAGTGACATCCCAGATCCCTGCCCTGAAGAGCTTCCATTCATACTTCTATGCTGACGCTTCTGCTATCAAGCTGGTACCTTTCACAGACACTAACTGTTCAAATAAGCTAGTGTTATTATGTTAGCCTTTGTTTAAATTGCTGCTAGCTGACATTTAGTGCCCTCTGTTGGGGAAATGAGCAAGGATTAGAGATCAGTGCTAGCTTAGCTTTTAAATTAATTTTTTTTACCGAACTCTTAACATCTTAATGTACTAATTAAGATGTCAAAATAGGGAACCGATTTAGCTTTAGAGAGTGTTGGTGGCCTTTGTTGAAGCTAGCACTAAAGCGTTATTTAAAAAGCTGAGTCTTATCTTGCCACCTTGAGCACATTTTCTAGCTTCCTACTCGGGATTCAAAATAATACCATCTTTCTGCAGTGTTTAGATTGCTCAGTACAAGAATCTGGAAGATGCGATATAAGAAATCCTGGTGAAGAAAAACAATAGTCTGTGCTAGTTAAATAGGAAGGAAATCCTTAAGATAGCATTGATTTGATCCCTGAAACTTACCAATGCAAAATCCTTGAAATGCAGCGGTTTGATGAGATTTCAGGAGCCCTTGCATTCCTCTTCTACTACAGGGAGCAAATTCCTTGCTGCCTTCCCCCAAGCCTTTGCCAGTGAAGTGTTTGTAGTAGCAGCCTTAGCAACCTTTATCCTGTCTTCTCAGGTATGCATTGATAAAATACACACAACCGCTGACCAAACACATGCTCGGTAGAGGGACTGGATTACCGTGGTATTTGCCAATGGAGTAGCAGTACAAAGTGAGTGAGGGCAGCATTGCTTCCTTGAGTCCCCCCCCCTCCAACTGGAGCAACATTTAGGGAGGGTATCTCCCCACCCACCCACATTTCATGCTACTTTTTGAGCTCCTCCAGTCTCTCACCATAGAAGTAATAAAAAATATAGAAAGTAATCACAACAGCGGAGGCTGGTGGTTTTTGAGGCTGGTGGGGCAGTTGGTGGGTTGAACCTTCTGCCGATGAACAGGGGGAATCAAGCCATGTGGGAGGGGATCCAGGGGCTCGAAAGGGAGCTGGAGGAGATGGCGGCCCGCAGAAGGGATACACGGGAACCAATAAGAAATGTACCCGGACGGCCTCATGGAGGTGAGTGGGGCTTTATACCTG
>QEPC01011902.1:25233-38525 GCA_003113815.1 Sphenodon punctatus | reverse complement strand
TCTGCTTCTGCTTCTGCTTCTGCTTCTGTTGCTGCTGCTGCTGCTGCTGCTGCTGCTGCTGCTGCTGCTGCTGCCTGCTCCATTGCCTGGGGATTGGGCCCTGCCTCTAGCAGCCGGGGTGGGATCCACTAGCCTTGGACTGCTGGGGATCACCTCAATAATGGGGATCTGGGACATTGGTGGCCCTGGAGGAACATCTGACCCCGAACCACCTGCACCTGCTCTTGCAGCTGAAACAGAGACAGCCACAGCCTCCTGGAGTGCAGGCCTTCCAGTGCCCTGTATGGCAGTGGAGGATGCTGGCAGGAGGCACTGCCAAACTACACCCCAGCTAGTGCCACTTCTTGGAGCCTCTGAAGTCTGATTGCCAAAATCAGGCATTTTCAGTTTGAGGCTGCTGCTGATGCCTGCTGCCATTCCAATGGTACTGCCCCTGCCACCTGTGCCACATGCCCCATTGCCCACCTTATGGGCAGCAGACCAGCCTCTCCTGCTTCCCTTCCCCATTTCTCCCACCCAAAGAATGCACACAAAGATTTTATATTTTTTTATTTATTTATTCAAATTGGTAATCCAGTATTATATATATCTACACTAACTCTAACTGCTATTAACTATTCTAAAACCTATGGAACTAAATGGAATATTATCTAATATCTACAAAGGCCTAGTCCTACAAACATACTATAAAATATTAAAACTGAATCACTATGTACTATCTCTATCTATCTCTATAACTAAACTAACTCCTACATCTATCTAGCTATCTAGCTATACACACACACACAGGGATGGGGGGGGGACGACACAGAGAGCTCACAACAAACAGTACAGGGAGGGGTACACAACTGAAATGAAAGCTAAATCAATCTAATGCTACTCTAAATAAATCCAAAAACAGGGGAAGGGAATCAGTAATGGAATATATCCAGGGAGGGGGGAAGGATTCAATGGAGGGTAGTGAGAAAGAACACAGGGAGGGGTAAAAAATAACAGCTAAACCTATCTAATCTAATCTAATCTAATCTAATCTAATCTAATCTAAATAAATGAAACTATGGCGGTAAATGTGTGGGAATGGGTGAAATAAGAGGAGGATGGCAATAGATTAGGAAGACAAACTGCTGGGAGAGGAAGACTTCTGAAAATGCCTGCTGACAGGATCAGTGGATAGCTCAGAAGGAATTGGAAGGGGGGAGGGCAATGACTACTTACTGTGCCTGCCTTACCACAAGCCCCATTGGCTCTGTGCAGCCTAGCCCTATGCTAATCGCAGACTACGAAGCCAGTGGTCTGAGGAAAAGAGGGATGGTGATTAGGCAGGTTGGCTGCTAGTCCAAGCCTCTCCACCTCTGGCGCCAGGAAGTTTGCGCCTCAGCTGCCCCCCCCAGCCCGCCAGCCCTGTTTTTCCTGCCCGAATGAGCCCGGACTCATCCAAACGCGGCTGAACTGTTTGGGGCTTCAGGGGTTCAGTTCGGGCGTTTGGTTCAGCCATCTGAACTGCTGAGTTTGGGCCGAACACTGAATGCCCGAACCGCATTCGCACATCCCTAGAGAACATAATACTTTTCCATTTTTTCCTCCTTCCTCTAAGACTGCTTTTAGATGTACATGGCAAACATGCTGCATAAAATCACGCTCCGTGTAAATATGCCGAGTGTGGGATTTAGGCCGCTTTTAGAAGAATGGGTTGCCATCGTGTGACCCGCTCGCGCGATTTTTAAAAGCCCGCGATGCGGGATTACGCAAGACGGCCAGCGGGGATCACGTGCATGAAAGGCAGTCACGCATTATTTGCCAACCGCGAATTAAATACCTCAATATTGAGTATCTAAACACCACCTGCTCCACTTTTAAAGGGTGCATGGCTTTTTTGGTGCGGGCGTGCACCGATCATCTAAAAGTAGCCTTAGACATGTCGCATTAAAGCCAGTCACGTGTTCATTTAAAGCCGCAAATTAAATACCTCGATGTCGAGGTATTTAATTCACGGCTTTAAAAGAATGTGCAACTGGCTTTAACTTGCAAAATGTCATGTCTAAATCCCCAAAGTGGCATGTTTACATGCAGCATGATTTTATGCAGCATGTTCGTCGAGCACATCTAAAAATGGCCATAATCCCACACGGTATATTTACACGCAGTGTGATTTTATGCAGCGTGTTTGCCATGCAAGTCTAAAAGTGTCCTAAGGCTCTGGTTTCTGCTGGTGCAGAATTGGCAGCATAAGCATTGTGTGTGTGTTCTTTTGAAGATGTCCCCACAGCCCTTCCCTATGTTCCTCAAGCTTTGCTGTGGTCTGTATTTTTAATGAGTCGTATAGAATTTGCCTGTTTATGCTTGGGAATTACTGTATTATGCATGGGTACCAAATCCCCTCTGCAGTTATGCAACATAACCCTAAGCTTTGTATTACAATGTGGCTATTAGAAACCTTCCCAATAGTACATGGGGCACTGATCAGTGTTTTTGCTGTCATTATATTATGCTCTGTTGCTCTTTCCCCTGGCAGAATGCGTGGCAAGTTATGTGTCTTCCTAGAGCATTCTGAATCTCGACTCACATTACTGCTGAATCTTTTAGTTCTGATGGGCTGTGGACATTGGCCACTCCTTAAAAAACACTCAGGCTAATGTATGTTGTTCCTAATGAGATCAGTTATGTACTGAAATTCCCTCATGTTTTAACAACTCTGTGGGTTCAAACTCCTAGTGATGATTACATTTCCTGCTAGTTCAAAACTAAGTTTTTTTTTAGCTTTTTTATTGACTGCAACCCCATAGGTTTTGAAGGGAAATGAAGCATGTGCCTTCTTACTGATCTAACATTAGGCTCTTTGTAGAACTGGTTGATCACAATTCAAGGTGCTGGCAAATAACTCGTTACAGTTTAAGGAATAAAGCTCCATTATTCTCTGTTACCCAAAACATGAAACTTTAGTAGCACTAGCAAGCTGTATATCTTTTTAAGGTTTCAGTTTCAGCTAGGAACTAAGAATGTTGGCACAGGTAACAGATTAGCAGATTGCAATACCTGATATTAGTTTCCAGGAGATGCTGGCACACACACATGCACACATGCACACACCCTGCTACGAAATGGAAATTTTTGAAGGATTACGGCCAACATGGTATTTGGTGGGTTTTTAGGGAAGGTGTCTTGAGACAACGTGCTTATGGGAGACTGGTCCTTTTCCCACAGACACTCTAACACTGATAAAATGGGTGTTACATTTTATTATATATGTTGCAGGGCTGCAGTGTGCTCTATGAGTGCCCTGTAACGTGTATAATAAAATGTAACACCCACTTTATCAGTGTTAGAGTGTCTGTGTGAAAAGGACCATGGTTGCTTATTAGAAGATTTGCCAAGACTCTAGCTTCAAACCACTTACTCCTTAGTAATCTCATTCATTTCAACAACACTATTCTGAAGTAAGAAGCTTGAGGGTTGCGGGCACTGTGCACGGTCTTCATTGGTCCAAGTGGAAGTTGTGTGCAAGAGAGCTGCAGGCTGAAGTGCCACACTAGACTGAAGGAAATCAATGGTTAGTAGGAACAGCCAATAGAATATGAGCACCAAGTCAGGCCAGTTGTGGTACTTGACCCACCATCATTGAGTACTAATCAGTACCAAATTAGAACCTGATGAGCGGGGAGGGGGGTGCACCAGGCCCCCCAGGTCGTTTTTATTTTTTGTTTTTCTTTTCATTATTCAAAAATGTCATTTCCGTTATCATTATTAATGACAATGTTGTTTTCATTGTCGTTATCATTTTTGTTATTGTTGGTATTGTTTTTTATATTGTTTTTATTATCTGTATCGATATCAGTATTGGTATTGTTTTCGTTATCGGTATTGATATTCGTTATCGTTATTGATATTGTTATTCATATTTGGTACCATTTCAAACAAAGATTTTATTTTTAGTAACAGTATCATTATTGATTCCTGTGCATAACTAACATTTATCTAAATCTAAGGGACAAAGGGGAATGGGAAAGGAAAACTATCTATGATCAAATCAAATATCTATATAACGATTCTAATCTAATCTATATGTCTATAATATATATCTATATCTAATCTATACTACCTATCTCTATATAATGTACAGGGGGGAGAAGGGCAGGGAAAGGGAGAAGGTAAAATGTAGAATATGAGGAAGGAAAGGTATTGATGGGAATACCTAATAAATAAAAAAATAAATACAATAATACAATGAGACCTAGGGAGGATTTTTTTTATGTGCAAACACCACAATTCTGTAACAAACAACCTGACAAGCAGAGCTCTCACACAATAGAGAAAAAAAACCTCACCATCCCATTATAAAGGGTTGCAGTGCCCTACCCCAGAGCCCCTCTGATTGGCTGTGGGTGGCAGCAGGCATTGAGCAATCACAGAGTCCCATGAGACTGCTGGGGCCTGCTTGTGCTGCTCATTGGCCAGGGATACATCCATCAAATACTGCTGAGCTGCTCACCCCTCCCAACACAGGCACAGTTCAAGAGTTCAACCCTGTTAAGACTCCGAGATGTCTTCTCCCTTCTCCCCTCTCTACATTTTCCCTCCAAAACCCAACTGCCACAGCACTAATAATGACAATGATAATGACATTGTCGTTTTTGTTTCTTGTTATCGTTTTTGTTATCATTTTTGTTATCATTTTTATATCTATATCGGTATTGTTACTGGTATCAGTATTTTCAGTTGTCATTTTTGTTATCGTTATTCTCGGTTTTCATTTTTGTTATTGCAATAATTAAAATGACAATTTTTGTTAGCGTTATTGTAATAATGAAAACGATATGCACACCCCTACTGATGGGTTACTCAAAGTCCTGGTTTACCAACTTCTGGTCTCAAAATACTGACTTTTGCTACTGATTTTTCAAGTTCCTTTCCATTTTTTGATATTTTTCCCATACTGATTTACCAACTGGTACATCAGCAATGGTAAAAATCAGTTTTCCATGTGATCAGGTACCCAATTGGTATAGGTTGGGTACCCAAAATTGAGGATATTATATGTGCAGATAGGGCTGAAATGGGCATCCAGGCAAATAAGCAAATGCATCAAATCCATGGTAATCAACTTGCCAGAGCAAGGACAAATACCACTGAGTGCTCACACAGCACCCAAGAAGCTGCCTGTCTATCAGTATTGCTATTTCTAATGCCTACCCCCAAATTACCTGGAATTGAAGGGGGCCTCCGAGCAGCAGCAGCAGGAGAGGGGAGCGCAGTCCAGGGAATGAAGGCTGCTGAAACAAACTGAACAGATGCACCTATGCAGTGGGCTTTAGGAAAATGTAGTTCATCAGAAGTGTCTCTGCAGCTGAAAAGGTTTCTTGCGGACTACATCTCCTAGACTGCCATGCACCATGTCCTACAATTGAAGGGATGTCACCAATTTTCTTTGACCTCCCCCAATGGGGACATACTAAATTGAGTGCCAAAGAATGCCAACTGGAAACCAATAGAGAAAATAACAATGCAGATTAATATTGGGCAGTAAACCAATACAATTGCAGACACTTATCTGAAACAAAGGGAGTGGGGAAGAACTCAAATTCCAAAGAAGAAGAGCGGAAGAGAGGGTGTCTAAAAGGTCAGTATGGGGGGGTGAGGAGGCCACAGAGAGGATATGCAAAGAATGGGGCTGGGCTGAATGACAAGTAGGAGGTCACGAGGAGCAGCTGGAGTAAGGGGGGGCAGGTGGAATGATGGGTATGAGGCTAGCAGGGGTGGCTTGAATGATGGAGAACTGGTGGAATGACAGGTAGGAGACCACTGAGAGCAGATGGAATTATGGAGGACTGTTTAGAATGACAGGTAGGAGGCCACTGGCAGCTGCTGAAATAACAGAAGGCTTCATGGAATTATGCATATGAGACCAGTAGTAGCAAGCTGGAATGACATGGAGCTGAGTGGAATGATTGGTGTGAAGCCACCTGGAGTAAGAATCCGACAATTTAGGATTCTAAGATTGGTTGTGCCCTCTATCTTTAAAGTCTCTCTTTCTTCATGTCTGGTGGTGACTGCCCCTCCAAGGTAAGCATGCAACTTATGTACCTCTGCAAGGCTAACCTGAGATGACAAACAAGTAGGCTCACAGGATCATCTTGTGTTCTGTTATGAATTTGACGGTGCCTTTTTAAATACAGAAATGGTTACGTACACATTTTAAAAGCACCAAGGTTGCTGTTCCATGTCAGTGGTGATATGAGGAAGTGTGGTCTTGGTTTTATGCAGGTCAGAAAGTAGGGTATGGTTCATTGTAGATAAATCAAACCGTGGCTTCATAAGATCTTGGTCATGAGTTCATTACTTTTGACCTACATGTAAGTTTGTTCCAACTTGATGCCTCCACAAAATTATAACCAGTCTTGTTTTTCTAATTGAAACCTTGTTGAATGCTAGTCACCCAACCTACCCAGATTTATATTTTACATATTTATTTAATATTTTATTTTATTTAATAAAATGTGATATCCCACTCACTTCGTGCCTCAGGCACCTTGGGTTGGCTAACAACAATGGTAAAAGCAATATAATACAACCGTAGAAACATATACATATCTAAAAAAAACACTAGATCTGAGGCTAAAAACTAACACCGCACCCCCCAACCACTCTCCCCCACCAAATGCCTGGTGGAGCAGCCATATGTTACAACAGCAATGGAAGGAGGGGAGATCTGGGGTCAAATGGGCCTCCACCAGGAAGGAGTTCCACAGTCTCGGAGCATCCACTGAGAACACCCTTTCCATGGTCCCTGTAAGAGAAACCCGGTGGACCTCAAGGAGGGCACCTCGGCAGACTTCAGGGGCCACTCCAGAACATGGAGGGTGAGATGGTCTCACAGGTAAGTGGGGCCTCGACCGTATAGGTCTTATAGGTTAAAACCAACACCTTGAATCGGGCTCGGCAGCCAGTGCAGAGCGCGGAGCACAGGTGTAATATGGGCCATTTTTACACGGGTGGGGTGATTGGGGGGGATGAGTTTGCTGGCACTATCGGTGGAGGTGGGTTTGTGTCATTTTACACAGATACACACCCATCTTCACCCACAAAGCCTCATCCATTGTTCTGGATGGCTCCATGGGTGTAGATGGGTGGATGATGGGTGTAGATGGGTGTGCTCCTGGAGCTTGCACGCATGCACACCTACCGCCCATGGTGTTCACATGGGCAGACACCCAGCGCACACCCATCCCCCCATCCACCAAAGGTCCATTTACATGGACTCCCCCCCCCCCCACTGCACACCCACCCGAACACTCAGTGGTTGGTGGGGATGTCCATGTAAAAACAGTCATGCTCTCGGTGCCCCATCCCCATAAGGAGACCAGTCACTGTATTCTGCACCAGCTTCAGCCTCCAAACCATCACCAAAGGTAGCCCCACATAGAGCGCATTGCAGTAATCCAGTCTCGAGGTAACAAAGGCATGGATGATGATGGCCAGGTTTGAGTCCGAGATATACGGCCCAATCCACCGTATCAGATGTAATTGACAGAGAGCGTTCCTCTCCACAGCCACCACTTGGGCCTCCAGGCAGAGCAGGGAATTGAGGAGCACTCCCAGACTTTGAACCTATGGCACCAGGGAGGGACAAACCCCATCAATGGTGGGGGCCACCAACTCCCCCACTCCTTTACCCACTAGCATCACCTCTGTCTTGTCAGGATTCAGCTTCAGACGGCTCACCCTCATCCAGTCCCCCAAGCTAGACTGATGGGTCCAGTTCAGATGAAAAAGAGAGGTATAATTGAATATCATTGGCATACTGATGGCGCCATACACCAAACCCTCTCACGACCTTGCCCAGCAGCTGCATATACATGTTGAACAGGAGAGGGGACAGAATGGAACCTTGCAGAACTCCTCATATAAGCTGGTAATATATATTCTATAGTCAAAAAACCTCCAGTTTAGTTTACAAGAAGAGTTACGGCTCTTGCAAATTCAACCATGCACTGAAAAGCATGGAAATTGCAGGTTAAGGTTCCCGCCTTAACTTCCGTGCCATGTTAGCAATAAAGAAATTGTACAGTTTCACATATAGGACTCACTTACAACTTAGGCTCCATGCACCCATACTTTGCCTTCATCTTTCAGCCCCAATCCTCTTCCTCTACAGGTTGGGGGCACCACTAAAGCTGGGGACAGGAGGGCGTGAGCTGGCCCCTCACCCCCTGTTTCCACTTTAAGAAGGAGAGGCCTTAGGAGTTCTGGCTCCCATCCCATCTCCACTTCTAATCTATTTGGTCCCAACCATGGGACTGCCAGAGAAACTGGTCTGGAGGCTGCAGCTAGTGCAGAATGTTGCGGTCCGTCTCCTTCCGGGGGCGGGTCGCAGGGAACACATGACACCAGTGCTCCGGGCTCTACACTGGCTGCCTATAAAGCACCAGGCCAGGTTCAAGGTGCTGGTTTTAACCTTTAAAGCCCTTCACAGCCTGGGCCCTGCTTATCTGCGGGACTGCTTCACTCCCCATGTGCCCGTGCGACCCTTGAGATCATCCGTGGGAGCCTTTTTGGAGGTTCCCCAGGCGACGCAGGTGGCCACTGATGTTAGATCTTTTTCGGTGGCTATCCCTGTGCTGTGGAATTCACTCCCAGAGGAGGTTCAGTTGGCTTCCACTCTCCTGCTGTTTCGGCATGTATGTAAGTCCTGGCTGTTCCGTCAGGCTTTTGGCAAGGGGTAGGGGTGGGGTGGGGGGTTTCCCCACATTGTATTGTATTTTAAATTGTTTAAATTGTTTGTTTTTTAAAAAATATTAAATGTTGTTCGCCACCCCGGGCTGCCCTGTGGGCAGGAGGGAAGGGATATAAAATTTAAATAAATAAAATAAATAAAAATAAATAAATAAAACCCTTTAACAGAGAACGCAGGACTCCTGGCTTCCAGTATCTCTGCTCCACCCTAATCCAGTAGGCTGCACTCCCTTCACAGGCAACTCAATAGTCCTGGTTCACAGTCAATTCTCTCCCCTGCTCTCAATGTTGTAACAGACAACCCAGGAGTCCAGGGTCCAAATCACCCCTCTAACCCTGTAGCCCCCACTTCCCTCACAGAGAACTCAAAAGTCCTGGGAAATACAATGTTTACATGTACTTGTCATATGGAACAGAAGTCAGGCTGTGTGTGAGAATCACACACACACACACACACACGAAAACAGGAGAGGAAGTGGAATAACTGGAAGGGTACCACCAGTCTTCTGAATCTGCTGTTTCACTCAGAACCCTGTTATTTTAACTATTTCTAATTCCTCCTGTCATTCCACCCACTTACTTGATCCTGCACACTCTTTGTATTTTTCCCTGTCATTCCAACCATTTCACTTACTGCACATGGTGCCTTCATCATGTACTCTCAAAGATGCATCTGTGTTGTATTATTTCAGTCACTTATTTGGATGTTGGAATAACAATAGTGTTTATTTAGAACTTGGCATTGCTGTTGCCTCCATTCCTTCCAATGACCATTCCATTTTATTAATTTCAATGTGTACCTAAATTAAATATTTGTGTATGACTACCCAGCTTCACTGGGCTCTGGGAGGGCAGTGGAGACTAGTGTGCAAGAGGGAGGTTTGTGAGCCGTTAGTCAGCTGTCCCATTTTCCTCAACTTAAATGAAAGGATAGAGGGAAAGGAGGCAGTGAGGAGCCAGATCATGCCCTCCTGTCTCCAGCTTCAATGTTGCCCCCAACCTTCAAAGAGGAAGAGGATTGGAACTCAAAGACAAAGGCAAAGTGTGAGTGCATGGAGCCTAAATTGTAAGTGAGCACAATATGTGAGACTGTACAATGTCTTTACTGCTAACATGGCACAGAAGTTAAGGCAGGAGTCTTAACTTGTAACTTCCATAGTTTTTAGTGCATGATTGAATTTGCAAGAGCCTGAACTCTTCTTACAAACCAGAGGTTTTTTGACTATTGAATATCCAAGTTTTTTGTTAAATAAAATGAAATGGAGAAAATTTGTCCTGCTGCCGCAATAGAATAATAAGCAGCATAACCACTATCGGAGCAGGGCTCACGGAAGGCTAAGATGGAAGAGCTGCTCCCTTCAGTTTAGAAGGTTGTTACTTCATTCAAACAGCAAGCACTGGAAAGTGTTTTTGTTTGGGTAGTGGGTGATAGATGGGTTAGGGGTGCATATATTTTAAAATTCTATTTCTTTTTTCCTTTTAATTTCTTATGCATGCATCTGTTTTTATATTACTGTAACCCACCCTAAACCTACCTTTTCGGGAATGGACACTGGACAGGATAAAAATTTAAATAAAATTAACAAATAAATCTGGCTATCTGGGTGCACTGATTTGCAGTGGTCCTGATTCTAGAATGAATCCCAGCAAGGTATTTGGGGACACCAACCTGCACAGAGAGTTGCAATTCTTCAGGACACTCCTGCCCCTTGCTACACTCCTATCAGCTTTTTCTTCTTTCAGAGCCCAAAAGAACTCTCCCCACACCTCTCAAGCATGTCTCTCTTAGCTTGACAAGTGGATGTGAGCACTACATGGTCATGAGGGAGAAGAGATGACCCCTCCACCCCAGCAGACACTGTAGCACAACAGAGCCTGTGCCACCTGCTCTAAAGCAATTTCTAAAATAAACTTCCCTTCAAAGACATTTTCTTTGGTTAAAAAGTGGGTCAATTAACCTCAACTATGTCAACTTGTCATGACAGCAGACTGACCTTAGAATTTTCAAGGCACAGTAGGGATATGCATTTTGGTTTCAGAAATGTAATTCCCAAACCAAAGAATTCAGAATTATTGGAATTCTAAACATTTGGAATTCAGATTTATTTCAGAATTGTCTAGAGAGGGACCCGCGCGGCAGCCTTTTGGGCGGAAAAAACATGGAAAACAAGTCCTGGTAGAGGAGGGAGGGAAGTAGAGAGCACTGAGCCAGGAGAATTTGATGGTGTCTATGCTGTCCAATTAACATCAAGTATTTTCTACTGGCACTTGCATGGCACTCTGTGATTACGTTGGCACCAGACTCTCAGATCCAATCGCAAGGGCTGGGGGGTGGGGGGTTACTGCAAAGTTTACATTGTCACATCCAGGCTTTTTGCTTTTATTCTGGGTTAGTCTCTGAATTGTCCGGTGGCGCTTTCAGAACTTCTATAGCAAATTACCCTAGGCCTCAGTGTTTCCTGGTCCCTTCTTCAAACCTTCACATCTCAGCACCCATTCACACACATTACACAATCCTTTCCCCCCTCTAACCTAATCCCATTACTCATCCCTGCCTTAGTCCTTACCCTACCCCCCTTTATTCCTATCCCAAGGGGCTGTCATTCTACAACACCTGAAGCTGTCATTCCAGGACCAAGAAGCATAATTATATCTCTATTCTCTGGGGCTGTCATTCAACTCTCAGGGGAATGTCATTCTATTGCACCTGAAGCTGTCATTCCAGTTCCAGGAGACTTCATTAAAGTACTCGTGCCTTCATTCAACTTCCTGGGGCTATCATTCTAATGCAACTGAAGATGTCATTTTAGTCCCAAGATCCATGGTTATATCTCTGGGGCTGTCATTCCAATCCCAGAGGGAGTCTCTGATATCCTCCCCTCTCGCCCCCTGTGTTTACCTCTTTTTTGCCTTGTTGGGGTGAGGGAGAGTGGAAGCCCAGAACCAGGCCCTGGAGGGGTCCCCGTTGAACACTTCTGGGAGTCACGCTGATTGACTGCTGGAACACCTGTGAGTGGGGAGGAGCCACACCCCCTGGGAGAACTCATAACCATCGCACCACCCGGCAAGGCTGAGTCTCTGCTATCCTCCCCTCTCGCCCCCTGTGTTTACCTCTTTTTTGCCTTGTTGGGGTGAGGGAGAGTTGGAGCCTGGAACCAGGCCCTGGAGGGGTCCCCGTTGAACACTTCTGGGAGCCACGCTGATTGACTGCTGAGACACCTGTGAGTGGGGAGGAGCCACGCCCCCTGGGAGAACTCATAACCATTGCGCCACCCGGCGGTGCCGGAGGCACGCATCGGGGCAGCGCACCTAAGGGCTGTGAACACAAGGGTGCGCCCTTGTGTGCACGGCCTTAGGCGCAGGATGGGCCCGGGCCTAGGACTTTGTTACCAGACCTGTTGGAGGGTGGCTTGGGTTGTTTCTTGAAGTGCCTTCAACATTAACTTTAATTCCATTGTATTAAATGCCCAAGAGGGGTAAGAAGAAGGGGGGGCACTGGTAATGACTAGGGCTAGGCTCAAGCAACTGCATATGTCTGACTGCTTTGCTGCAGTACCAGTTCCATCTGGGCCTAGGCGGGACAATTTTACGCATAGCCCTTTGTGTCCTCTGCCGGAGGGAAGTAATATAGGTCGGGATCCTTTAGCTATTGGTATGTCTTCTCTGCCTTTTATCCCTCTGCAGGGGCTTGTAAGCGCAAGGGTGGGAAGGCCCTGTGATGGGCCTGGGCTATTTACTTTGCCTAGGCCAGTACCTTTAGATTCATCTTTGCTAAAGTGTGCCCAGGCCTTTAAGCAACAGGGAGAAAGGTGTCTGGCTCTGGCCTCCAACTCCCTGGGATCTTCCCAGACCTCTCTTCCAGGCTCCCGAGTTTTAACTATGGGGGATAAAATTTTCTCTATCCAAACTCAAGCTGAGGATATAGGGTCCCAGCATTCAGTTGTCCAATCAATGGTAGGGGTTAATCCCCTGCAGGGATCATATGTAGTTTGGCAGGGGGATTTGGAGATGATCAAGGCTCCTGTAGAGTCCCTGTTACCCACAGTTGGCCAGGCTAGGCAAGTTGGGAGAGTCTTGCAGTCACCAATTAGAATAAATACAGAGAAGGGGAAATTTATGCCCTCTGTTACGGCGAATCCGTTAAGGGCCACTAGCGCCAAACTACGAGAGGATTGTGCTATTGGTGATCTTCACCAGGTAGAGGAAATGGAGCTTCCCTTGGGAGGGAACATAGGAGGGGGAGGGGGAGGTGATATCTGCCCAGGACTTAGTGATAAAATGGGTACAATAGCGTTCGAAATTCAGGAGATTCAGGCCCAGGTTCAAGGGTTTTCCAAACAGGTTGACACACTTATTACTTATATGGAGGGGCTCAATATCAAGCTCCAGGCTATCCAGCAGCAGGTGACCAGGATCTGGGACCATGTAAACATGCCTAGAGGAGACAGGACAGAAATGGGCTCCCAGAGAGTAGACAGGATAAGTCAAAAAGCTTCCTTGCATGACTCAGGCCATCTTGGGCCCTCAGTCTGTAAGGTAACTGAGGACCGACCGCTCACTGCTAT
>QEPC01011901.1:29965309-29987930 GCA_003113815.1 Sphenodon punctatus | reverse complement strand
CTTTAACCAGTGACCGATCCACGATAGGACCCTGCCGCTTCTCCCATGAGTTACCTGTTCCAATGGCAGGATCCCTTTCCTGAGGAAGTAGCACTGAGGCGGGGGAAGGGGAGGGAGAGCATTCTGAAGTCCAGTTCGCGTTTCCTGATCGGGTGTGGAATCATTCATTCCCAGAAGACAGTTCTCCAGCCAGCCCATGTTGCTAATCTCAGTCCAGGAGGCTTGTGTTTTGGAGCATGTGTGTGAGATTAGATGGATGCCCAGCTTTCCATGCTGTGGATTCTCTTCTGGAGGCTGCTCGGACACAAAGCCAAGTGTCTGTCGGCTGAGCATTGAGATGTGGCTCAAACGATTCGATTGTGGAACGTGGTTCAAGTTGCTGGTAAAGTTTGGGAGCCCAAAGCTTTGTAGTGTTTGTCTTGTCAGAGCCTGGTCTCTGGGGGCCCTTGTCTGTGGACGGGGGCAGCGGATCTGTGCTCACCCCGCCAGACCTCACCTGGCTGATGCTCTGGTCCCGCTTCTGGGGCTGCAAGGCCCTCTCTTACAGGGGTCCCCCTCCCCATCTCCCTCCCTCTACTTCTGTAACATTTCCCACAATGCATAGGGCCTGGAGGAATGCCCTTGGAATATCCCTGCAAGTGATGCTCTGGAGGGAGTCCGTGCTCCAGGACACTCTGGTCACACCTCTATGGTCACTTGGAGGTAGGAAGTGATGTATTGAGGATAGAAACCAGACTCATTCACACAGTCCTCCCCAGCAGGGATGGGAGGCTGATGTGGACTCCAGGCTGTGGGGGGCAGGGGTTTCTCTGCAGGGAGGAGTTGTGTGTCGTCCAGAGGAGGCTGCTTCCCTCGCCTCACAGAGAAACTGGGGGAGGGGCCCTTTACAGGGGGTGGTAGAGAGCCCAGGATCCCCTGTGGAGGGGAGGGTTTGTACTGCACGTGGAATGGGGGTTGCAGCCCCCGCCCACCTTCGGAGCCTCTCTAGCCCCAGCAATGTCACGGGTTCTGAACAGGTCCCTGCCCCGAGAGGCTGCCAAGTGGCTGTGCTGCCTGAGAGCCGGCCGGTGCCCTTTCCTCTTGGGCTGCGATTGCCTCCCCTCTCGCCTGCTCCTGGCTCCGGCTCCCTTGCGCCAGTTGGGTCCCTGGTCCCCTACCCTGGATGCTGCTGCTAGTGGGAGCTCTTGGCGAGCTGTCGAATGCAATGAGGGGCTCGGGGCTCCTGCCCCTTGCAAACCGGTTCCGTTCAGGGAATCTTAGCAGGCTCCTTGCGCGGACCTGCTGCCTCTGCTAGAAACTAGCGTTTCCCAACCAGTAAAACATCCCGGAGCGATGGGTGGCCCAGTCATTCAGAGCGACTGTTTTCTGTGGGCACTGCCAGAGATGGGCACAAGCCCCATAGAACTGTGGGATGGGGGGAGGGGCACTGGCAGAACCTATGGGGCGGAGGGGTCCCAGGGCTGGGATATGGGGGGCACTGTGCGTGGGATTGAGGGGCACTGGCAGAGCCTATGGGGTGGAGGGGTCCCAGGGCTGGGATATGGGGGGCACTGTGGGTGGGATTGAGGGGCACTGGCAGAGCCTATGGGGTGGAGGGGTCCCAGGGCTGGGATATGGGGGGCACTGTGGGTGGGATTGAGGGGCACTGGCAGAGCCTATGGGGTGGAGGGGTCCCAGGGCTGGGATATGGGGGGCACTGTGGGTGGGATTGAGGGGCACTGGCAGAGCCTATGGGGTGGAGGGGTCCCAGGGCTGGGATATGGGGGGCACTGTGGGTGGGATTGAGGGGCACTGGCAGAGCCTATGGGGTGGAGGGGTCCCAGGGCTGGGATATGGGGGGCACTGTGGGTGGGATTGAGGGGCACTGGCAGAGCCTATGGGGTGGAGGGGTCCCAGGGCTGGGATATGGGGGGCACTGTGGGTGGGATTGAGGGGCACTGGCAGAGCCTATGGGGTGGAGGGGTCCCAGGGCTGGGATATGGGGGGCACTGTGGGTGGGATTGAGGGGCACTGGCAGAGCCTATGGGGTGGAGGGGTCCCAGGGCTGGGATATGGGGGGCACTGTGGGTGGGATTGAGGGGCACTGGCAGAGCCTATGGGGTGGAGGGGTCCCAGGGCTGGGATATGGGGGGCACTGTGGGTGGGATTGAGGGGCACTGGCAGAGCCTATGGGGTGGAGGGGTCCCAGGGCTAAGATATGGGGGGCACTGTGGGTGGGATTGAGGGGCACTGGCAGAGCCTATGGGGTGGAGGGGTCCCAGGGCTGGGATATGGGGGGCACTGTGGGTGGGATTGAGGGGCACTGGCAGAGCCTATGGGGTGGAGGGGTCCCAGGGCTAAGATATGGGGGGCACTGTGGGTGGGATTGAGGGGCACTGGCAGAGCCTATGGGGTGGAGGGGTCCCAGGGCTGGGATATGGGGGGCACTGTGGGTGGGATTGAGGGGCACTGGCAGAGCCTATGGGGTGGAGGGGTCCCAGGGCTGGGATATGGGGGGCACTGTGGGTGGGATTGAGGGGCACTGGCAGAGCCTATGGGGTGGAGGGGTCCCAGGGCTAAGATATGGGGGGCACTGTGGGTGGGATTGAGGGGCACTGGCAGAGCCTATGGGGTGGAGGGGTCCCAGGGCTGGGATATGGGGGGCACTGTGGGTGGGATTGAGGGGCACTGGCAGAGCCTATGGGGTGGAGGGGTCCCAGGGCTGGGATATGGGGGGCACTGTGGGTGGGATTGAGGGGCACTGGCAGAGCCTATGGGGTGGAGGGGTCCCAGGGCTGGGATATGGGGGGCACTGTGGGTGGGATTGAGGGGCACTGGCAGAGCCTATGGGGTGGAGGGGTCCCAGGGCTGGGATATGGGGGGCACTGTGGGTGGGATTGAGGGGCACTGGCAGAGCCTATGGGGTGGAGGGGTCCCAGGGCTAAGATATGGGGGGCACTGTGGGTGGGATTGAGGGGCACTGGCAGAGCCTATGGGGTGGAGGGGTCCCAGGGCTGGGATATGGGGGGCACTGTGGGTGGGATTGAGGGGCACTGGCAGAGCCTATGGGGTGGAGGGGTCCCAGGGCTGGGATATGGGGGGCACTGTGAGTGGGGTTGAGGGGCACTGGCAGAGCCCATGGGGTGGAGGGGTCCCAGGGCTGGGATATGGGGGGCACTGTGGGTGGGGTTGAGGGGCACTGGCAGAGTTTATGGGTAGGGGGTCTCGGGACTGGGATATGGGGGTCCTGGCAGCACCTATGTGGTGAGCAGCTGCCCGAAGCTGGGACAGTTGGGGAGGACTTTGGAGCAGAGCAGTTTGAGGGGGAAATGACTGTGTGTTGGGAAGGGGGCTGTCACGGAGAAACATGGGGTCACACGCGTGTAACACGGGACTACATGTTTGGCGTGCGGTGGGAGCTTGCCCCATGTTTGCCCTCCCCCACCCCAGGTCTGCTTGGAAGCTGGGCTGAGTTTCCCAAGCCTGGCAGCGTTGAGGGTTCTGCCTGTGCCCCCCTTGCCCACGGTGCCCGTGCAGGGGTGCCCTGCTACGGGCAGAGAGCGTGCTGGTCCGCGTTTGCCACACAGCGCCTGCCCATAACTGCGCTCCGCTTTGCTTTGTTGCTGCCGTCGCTGCCCTTCTGAGGGGTATTTTGTGGTCACGTCTGTGCTGGGGCTGCCCTGACTGGCTCCCGTTGGGTCCTGCCCAGGCCAGGTGTGCGCCCGCTGGCTCGGCTCCCTGGGTACCGAGCAGCCTTCTGTGCCTTTAAGGGTCTGCTGTTTAGTATTCTCAGGGCTGCTGCTGCCCTGCGCTCTGATTGGCTGGTGCCGGGAGAAGGGGAGGCAGGAGCTAGATGCTCTTGCCTTCTCCCTCCTCATCAGGGACCAGAAGCGGCAGCGGCGGCAGCAGCATCCTCCAGCCCCGCAGGTGAAGCGCACTGGGCCCCCGCCCCCGCACCGCACCGCCCGGCAGCGCAGCGCAGCTCAGCGCAGCACATCCATGCAGCAGGCGCGAGGTCCCTGGCAGCGGCTCGGCCAGCTCTGAGGGCAGGGCACCAGTCTGGCAATGCAGCAGGGGGCCGAGGGGCTCTGCTACCGGAGATAATAGAGCCCAGGGACCGGGCTCCCTGCCCCCCTTTGTTCCCGGCTCGGCTCCGCCATGCACAAACACCATCACTGCTGCAAATGCCCCGAGTGCTACGAGGTGACGCGCATGGCGGCCTTGCGGCGCATGGAGCCCCCCACTTACGGCGAGTGGCAGCACGAGCAGTACGGCTATGGGGGGGGCTACAGCTCGCAGACCCTGCCCTCCCAGGGGGGCGCCACCCCCGCCCCCAGGAACAAGGGCAAGCTCATCGCCACCTCCCGCGACAACGTCCCTGCTCCCCTCAAGCAGGGCCAGGGCCAGGGCCAGAGCCAGAGCCAGAGCCAGGGCCAGGGCCAGGGCCAGAGCCAGAGCCAGGCCAAGGGCAAGGGCACCCCCAAGATGAACGGGAACAGCCCAGGCTGGTGGCCGGAGTGCACCTGCTCGAACCGCGACTGGTATGAACAGGTACGGGGCGCAGCTGGGGACCAGGCCAGGGGGGGAGGGCACGGGCGGCGTTAACCACTCGGCCCCTCCAGCCCAGCACAGGGGGGGGGCTCGCCTGCCTTGCCAAGTGGGGTGTTTGCGAGGCTGCACCATCTTCTCTGTGGGCCCCGGAGGAGCCACGCCAGCTCTGGTCCCATCCTCAGCCCATCTGCTGGCTTAGAAAATGGTTGGAGCCTGTTTGCAAAGCAGTAAAATGGAGTCTGGGTCCATCCTCCTTGCCTTAGTTCACGGATCCCGATGAGCCGGTCGCCTCCCTCCTCTGCCCGGCGTCCTCCTCCTCAGCCGGGGGGAGATCTGTCCCCTCCACAGCCAGACGAGAGACAGAGAGAGCTGCAGGGTGGGGTTGGTCAGTGCCATAGCCCTGACAGCCACTGAAACCACTCCCAGCAACCCAGCGCCCAGTGGGGGTCAGATGGACCCGGTTCAGCCTCAGCCCCCAGCCTTCCTGCTCCCTCCTGGCCTGCCCCCTCCCCTCCCCTCCCCGCAGCCAGCCGCCCGCTCCCCCTGCTAGCGCTGTCAGGGGAAGAACCCCCCCACCCCGGTTAAGATGGCGTGGAAGGGAAGGGATGCTCCTGTCAGGGCTGTGCCATCTGCCAGAGGGGCCTGGGCTCTCCCTTCCGCCTGGGCCCTGCTGGGGCAGGAGCAGACCCAACGAGCAAGGCTTCCCATGGAGACCATGACGTGTGCGTGTGGAAGCTCGTACCCTGAGTCCCTGGGAGGCACCGAGTGGAGCTTGGTGGCCGTGGGGATCGGCCGGCAGTTTTATCCCAGCCGTGCCTGGCTAGGCCGGCACAACCGCGAGGGGGGCTGCGGGGGGGTGGGGAGGGGGGCTGCAGGTGCTGATTGCTCGCTGGGTGAGAGAGCCAGCTTCCTCCGCTGCCCCCTGGGAGCCTCTTCCAGAGCAAATGGGGGGGCTGGGGGCTGCTGTTCGCCTCCCCTGCCCCCATTGCAGCCTGCTCTGATGCCACACGCGTGTGCATACGCACACACACGCACATGCAGGAGTGAGCACAGACATGCTGCCCCCATTGCAGCCTGCTCTGCCACCACATGCACACACGCACACGCACACGCAAACGCACGCAGGAGTGAGCACAGACATGCTGCCCCCCATTGCCGCCTGCTCTGCCACCACATGCGCACACGCACACACACACACACACACACACGCAGGAGTGTGCAGACATGCTGCCCCCCATTGCAGCCTGCTCTGCCACCACATGCACGCACACGCACACACACACACACACACACACGCAGGAGTGTGCACAGACATGCTGCCCCTCGCCCCGCATCGCGCAGAGCACACTCACAAAGCCGCCAGGCGTGCTCAGCACAGAGCTGAGGCAATGCCCACACATGTTCCCTTCACACAGCAACACGCTCCCTCCCCTGGCACTGCCAGCCTCTGGCAGGGGCTCTCCTGTTTCCTGGCTGCTCTTTCCCCTCGCTCCCTGCCTTTCTCTCTGGGCACTGCCCCTGTTCCCGTGGGGCCCTCTTGTTGCCGTGCTGACCCCCGCCTAGGCTGCTCTGCTCCCTCTAGGGGAGCCCCCGCAGGACAGGCAGGACGGGACGGGGCGGGGGGGTTTGCCTCCTTTCACAACCCCTCTGGCCCCAGTGTGGCGGAGGTTGGGTGTCTGTGTGCTGGGTCCAGCGCCCGGGTCCGCAGGGCACTGCCAACTTGGGTGTGTTCACTTCCATGTGGTCAGGGGGCTCCCCTTCCTCCCAGGAAAGCAGTGCAGGCCCCTGGCCATCCCTCCCTCCCAGACTGGGGCTCCTGCAGTGTGGGTGCTGAGAGCAGGGTGCTGAGCACCAGGCAACCCTAGATCTTGCCTGCTCCCTGGGCAAGGACTAGACGCCGCAGGGATGATGCCGTGGGCAGCGGGGGAGGAGGCAAGGGCTGCCTGGCCTTGGGGATCCTGGGCATAGAGCATCCTGTGCCCTCAGGGTGGCAGAGACCACCAGGGTTTGGGGGGGCTCTCCAAGGAGCACCCCATTTTCTTCCTCCCGCAGACTGATGTTGGGGCCTGGTGTGTGCTCTGGGGCCAGTGCTTGCTGCCCCATGGGTAATGTGGGGCTGGCTGGGTAGGGAGACCCCAGGGGGTTGAATTTGTGGCGTGGATCAGTGCGGGGGGGGGGAGCAGGATGCTGAGGACATGGAGATGCTGGAGGTGGGAGGTTGGCAGGGTGATGTTGCTATGGCTACTTGTGTTCTGTTCCTGGGAGAAACGAGCTGGATCCTCGCCCGCCCGCCCTGCAAGGTGGAGGCGGAGGAGGCTTCTCAGCATCAGCTCTTTCCCTCCTGGGGGGGCTCCTGATGCCCTGGCTTCCATGCGCTCCAGCCCCCTGCCTGCTGCAAGGAGCTCCCTGAGTCCCAGCCGCCGGGCCGGCCATTTCCAGCTAGGGAGGAGAATGGCAAGCCTGTCCCTTGGGCTGCGAAGTCCCCAGTCCTGGGGAGCCCCCAGGGCTGCCCTCCTTGGCTTCCTCCCATCCTCTCCTGTAGCCGAGCTGAGCCCTCCTGGCCCCCTTCCTCTCCCTTCCCTTCCGCTGACTGGCTGTTCCCAGCAGCCTGGGCTCCAGAGCCCCCCCTCGCCAGCCTCCCCTCACGCCCAGGGCTGCTGCCCCCACGGCCCCTCGGAGCCAAGCCCCATATCAGTGCCCTCTCGGAGCTGCTTGCAGGGCCCAGCCTGAGCGCCTGGAACAAGCTGGATGTTCAGCCCCACCAGCAAAGGGGCCTTCTCTGGGCATCATGCCCCCTCCCAGCCCCCGCTCACTAGTTGCTTCCCAGCTGAGTCGGGGGTTAGGGGCTGGACTGGCTTCGGGGCCGGCCATTCTCTCCAGCCCCAAGGGGGGCGGTGTTCAGACCCTCAGAATGGCACAGCCCAGAGCTCCCTGGTGCCTTGCTGCCCCTCTAGGGACCCCGCCATCCAGTCCTCCCAACAGGCCAAGGGCAGCCCAGGAACGGGCTCGAGCACAGATGTCATTTAAACCACAGGAAGAGCTTTGTGTCCAGGACAGGATTCAGCTACGAGTAGAGTCATACAGGCCCCGGCACAAAGAGACCAATGCCGCCTCCGAGCTGGAGCTCCCTGGGAAATTCCTGGTGGCTGCAAAGCTAAACCGTGCCCCCCCCCCAACATTATTGTAGTGAATCTCCCCAGCTGGGTTGGCCCAGATCCGCAGCCTTGACCCTGTGGGAGAAGCCTGGTTCTGCCAGAAGCAGCGCCTCTTCCCAAACTCCAAGGGCCTGAGTTTGGTGAGGGCGTCCCCCAGCAAGAGCTCCATTCGTCACTGGGTCTTCCCCACTTCCCAGGAGTGGGTCTTGGTGGGTAACCCCCTCCTCCTGCTGCTGCTGCTGCTGCGGTTAACATCCCTCTTTCTGGGACATGCCCCAGGATTTCTCCTTGTCACGCTGCATTATTAGTTGCCAGTGCAGCTTAATAGACCTGTGAGAGCAGGGTTCGAATGCCGCCCTAGCCATGAGTTCACTGGGTGGCCTTGAGCAAGTCACAACCTCTCAGCCTCAGTTCCCCCATCTGTCAAATGGGAATAATAATGGCCTCCCTCACGGGATTGTAGGCAAAGATTAGAATCCTAGAATCTTAGAGTTGGAAGGAAGCTCAGAGGCTACCTAGTCCAACCCCTGCTCAATGCAAGAAATCCGCAGCTACCGCCTCCCTGACAGACGCCGTCCAGCCTCTGTTTGAAAACCTCCAGCGACGGAGAGAGTTCACCCCCCGCCCTAGGCCGTTTCTGTTCCACTGTCAAACTGCTCTTGCTGCTAGGAAGTTCTTCCTAACGTTTAACCGAAATCTGCTTCTTTGTCATTTGAGCCCATGAGTTCTAGTGCTGCCTTCAGGGGCAACAGAGAACAAATCTTTGCCGCCCTCTCTGTGACGGTCCTTCAGGCGTCACGTCTCCCCTCAGTCTTCTCTTCTCCAGGCTAAACACACCCAGCTCCTTCAACCTTTCCTCCTAGGACTTGGTTTCCAGACCCCGGACCCTCTTTGTCGATCTCCTCTGAACCCGTTCCAATTTCTCAGTGTCCTTAAAGTGCGGTGCTCGGAGCTGGACCCAGGACTCCACACGAGCTCTGACCAGCGCAGAATAGAGTGGAACTGTTACTTCTCGTGACCTGGACGCGATGCTTCTGTTAATGATGGCACCTACAACTGCATTCGCCTTTTTAGCCGCTGCATCGCCCTGCTGTGACTCGTGTTCCGCTTGTGATCAGCTACAACCCCTAGATCCTTTTCCCACGTGCTGCTGCCGAGCCAGGCATCCCCCATCCTAGACTTGTGCATTTTATTTTTCCTACCTAAATGCAGAACTTGATCTCTGTTGAATTTCATTTTGTTCATTTTCTAAAGCACTTTGAATGCTGAAAGGGAAATAATGAGTTTTACCCAGACGTTTTACCAGCGTTGGACTCAAAGGCCCTTAACTCCCCCCGTGTGTCCCCAGGATGCTGCCTTGTGGTGTTTCTGGTGCTGCAGAGTTTCTTCCAGGAGCTGCTGGGGGTTTCACTCTCTCTCTCTCCTGGGCCTTACAGAACATGACTGCACAGACTCTTGCTAGACGGGGCTGTTCTAGCAAGCGGCACTGTGGGCTGGGCTGGGCGTCACAAGCTCTCGCCCCTGGGCCTGAGTCTGAACAAGTCCCTCCTTGGGTCTAGGAGCTATGACTGTACGCAGCCAAAGCAACAACTGGACAGAGAGCAACAGGGAGGAAAGGGGGTCAGGCCTCCCTATGCCACTGGGGGGCTGACCCATCTGATTCAGGAGACTGCACTAGCTGGGGCAGAGAGGTGTGTAGCAGGATTGCGGTGGCTGCAGGTGGGCAGACCAGATCACCTCACGATTGAGGGGGCTGTGTTAACACGAGACCCCCTGCCACGTGAGATTATTGGGGGGTTAGTTCCCCAATATTTGCTCTATCTTTAAATCTAGGGGAATTAGCCAGGTTAGGGGGTCCCCTCGTGTTCAAGGGATCAAGCTGAGGACAGTACGCGCTACAGCAGTTTATGTACCCTCCCCAAACAGAAAGAGAGAGAAGGAGACAGGTATCCAAAAACAACAGGTTTATTGGTATATTACACAGAGAAACACAGCCCCGGTCTGGCTGGTGGGGTTTAAAACACAGGCGGCTTGCGGGGATGGTAGGAGAAAGGGGGGGTGGTATTCTGGTGTTGGCTCAGCGAGGGGGAGCAAGAGAACATGATAGGGAGAGAGAAAGAGACAGGGAGGGAAAAAGGGCTTCCCCAGTTGGCTTGGGAAAGTCTGGACCTGCGGTTACCTTTCCTGGCCTGTTGAGACGGGACAGGCAGCCCATGGATCCAGTGGAGTTCAGGGGATGGAGGAAAAAAGCAAAAAGGGCAGACCAGAGTCTGGGAGAAAATCCTAACAGACACGCACAGAGCAACCTGCACATATCTGGGTCCAAAAACTTCTCAGAGGTGGAAGGGAAACTGTGGGGCAGTTATTGGGTACTGAGAAAGGGTTTCTGGGAGACTACGCAGGATCGCTTGGGGTGTACAATAGGCTAACGAGGGGAGGGTAGTTCCATGACAAAGAGGGCCATACTACATGCCCAAGATATCTTTGTCACAGGGAGAAACTATAAGCAGAAGACGCAGGGAGGGGAGGTAAGGCTAACGACGGTCTGTAGAGTACAATGGGGGGGTGTCTGGTTTCTCTTGGGGAATGCAGGGATTGGGGGGGTTTCTGTACTGAGTCCTGGCCACCAGTTCCTTGTTACATCAGGGTGAGCCCTCCTTCTTAATGACCCCATTCTTTACTCAGAGGGCTCTCCCTTCCAGTCTGTTTTTCCACCTTTGGCTAGTATCTTTCCATGAGTTGCTTGTTGCTATGGCTAGGGTAGCTGGGCCCGATCCTTATTTCCTATCCGTTTTCATCTGCACCCCCACTTTCTGCTTGTTCATTTCGCATGGGGAGGCTTCCCTGTCAAGCCTCTATCCCCATGTTCTCCGGCCTCAGTTGGTTCCTGGGGGCTTTTTGCATGTCCTTCTTCTCAGGTCCCTTGGCCTCAGTTTACATAGCAAGAGTGGGGGGTGGTGGTACCCATTGTAGGGGAATTTAGGGGTCTGTTCTTATCAGCTGAGGGCAAGGACAGGAGGGGGAAGAGCCCAGTGGTTCCAGGGGAGAGGATTGTCATGCTAGGGGTGTTTGAGAGTGTGGTGGTGGTGGTGGGGGGTGGTGTCTGTGGGCTCCTGCCTGGAGCCCGGTCATATTTGGTGTGTCCGGTCTTTGGGGAGTGGGGGGGGGGCTCTCTCCAGGAAAGGCTGCGCCAGCAGCTCCCCAAAGCCGGTCCCTCAGCTCTCTGGCATGTACTGGAGCAGGAGGGGACAGGCTGAGGGGCTGGGATGGCTGGAGGCCGAGCTTGTGGCAGCTAGGTCGCAGACACAGTGAGGTGTCTTAGCAGCAGAGCCCAGCCCAGGACAGAGCCCTGGGGACAGAGCCAGAGCTGCCAAGGGGGAAGAATTAGGAAGAGGGAGGGCAGTGTGGGGATCATTTTAATAAAATCTGAATATGTTAATTCATGTATGTTAGGCAAACTTAAAACAACCCATTGCCTAACTTTGAGGCTGGGCTGAAATAATACACTTAACAAAAACCCAACAGCATTAAAAACTGGAAGGAACCACTGTCACCGGGGTTTTGGTGTTTGGGGCCTTCACTCCTTTCAAAGGCTGCCCCCCGTTTGCCCACCAGGCCAGCCGCAACCCAGTTGCCTGTGCCCGCATGGGTCCCCATGTGATCAGAAAACCTTCACTGCAATCAGGGAGCTTTCAGAGGTCTGCGCCCCTAGTCAAGCCTCCCCTTGATCTCCCAGCCCAGCCCTAACGCAGAGAACATTCTCTGGCCACCTGTAGCTTGGAAGACTTTGCAATGGGGTTGTCTTATATGAAAAAGGTTCGTCTAGGCTCACACCTAGATAGAGTGCCCCCTTAGTGAATTCCCCAAGGCCAAATAAAGACACAAGCACGCTAGGCTTGATTATAAAACATATATTGAGTACATACAAGTACAAGGCTGTTGATGAGATAGTGCAAGTCAATAAATCAAATATAAAGTCCACGCATTCTAAATCCACTGATATTACCTGACTGTCTCTTACCCTAAGAGGTATAATACAGGTCCATCAGATGCTGTCTCAGTCTGGAAGTTGAAGACCGGGTTCAAATTTTAGTTCATAGCCAAGTCTTTAGTCCATAGTTTGCAATCTTGCAGTAGCTCCTCTCCTGAGCTGTTAACTTGTTCAAGTCCAAAATGGAAGAGAGTTAATTCTTGAAGAAGAACTTCCTTCTTCTTCCTCACAGGAGGCCTGAGGTCACTTCCTGAGGGTCCTGGCCATTGTCATTGTTATCAAGGTGGCAGGATGACCTGGGTGTTGCTTGGCAACAAACTGCCCACTTGCCATAACAAAGGGAATCTCATCCCCCCACTCTGGCAACTGGTTTCAGCATTCTGCTCCCACTGAGCTTACAATCTGTTACTCTTTATATTACATTACACATATCCCCCCCCAATGGGTGGGTTGCCCCCATGTCCCCATGACACGTTCCCCCCCCTTCGAGAACATGTGAGAAGGGTTGCGTCACTCCCAATTCTGGAACATGTCAGTCTGTACCGTTACAGGAAACGTGAAATGGGTTAATAAACAATACATGTACCCCCCTCATATACACAATAGACGTGCACTCCAATGCTGTGCGATAGAGAAACACTCCTCCCAGTTTCTCTTTATCTTGGGGCCCAATCTCCTCGGGGGGAGAGAGATCCCCTTTCCCCGTGTCTAAAGGATTCCCTTAGCGTTCCAGTGGCTGTGCGAGGGAATTCCCACCTTTATCACCTCCCAGGCCTTCCATTACACTGTCCAGGGAATGATTTTTCCCTTTGTCATTCCCTATGCCCTCCAATAAACTTCCCAGGGAATAATTTTGGGTTTTGTCATTCCCGAGGCATGCCCTCCAATTTTCAAGGGAATAATTTTTAGTTTCGTCACTCCCCAGGAGATAGGGTGTGGTTGGCCCATGTTTAACCCCACAGCCCTCCCATAGGCATTCCCGTAATTCTGCTAGGAATTCCTTCAATTCTGGTAGGGCATTTCCTCCTTTATTATTCCATGTGCCCTCCGTTAATTCCGGTAGGGAATTCTTGTTGTTCCCTACAGTCTACTATCTCTGCTAGGATATTTCCTCCACTGTCATCCCATATCGCTGATGGAAAACCCAGCTGAAAAAAAACCTTTATCAGACCATTAGGAACCCCAGTGGCCCCTGTAGAAGTTAGAGTCGTGGCCTCCAGGTATCTAGTTGCTGCCTCTACCAGGGTCAGACCCGGGTGCTTTCCCTTGTCTTCTGCTTCAGGGTCCCCCTGTATCTGTATCCGCTCTCTCGCAAGGTTGCCCTGTGATTGGGAGGGGCTGCAGAACTGCTTTTCCCACCCCCCAGATTACTTGTTCTCCACAGTCAGGAGTGAACTCCACCTCCTATTCCTGATCTGTCTGCCTGGGCTGCTCCCCGCTGGGGTCTCCTATACCCTCTGGCTCCAAATCCTCTGAGCCTGCTAGACTGGGCTACGCCAAACCCTCCAGCTTAACCTTCTCTACTCCCCCCAGGGGTACCCCATCCCTTTCTGGGATCTCTACCTCCATCCCCCCTTGGACTCTACACTTTCCATTGCAGGGTTGCCCTCCTGGCCTGCCCCTAGGGTCGCTATTCCCTCTGCCGCACCCTCTCTGGGCCCTACAAATTCTATTTTGGGGCTAGGCCTGTCCCCCAGTTCACTATTTCCCCTGAAAGCCCCTGCTTGGGCTCTACAGTCTCTATTATAGGGTTGCCCTCCTGGGTCCCTAATTCCCTCGCAGCCCATTCTCTGGGCTCCCCAATCTCAGCTCTGGGGCTACCCTCTAGGCCCGCCCCTAGGATTACTGTATCCTTTGCTGCCTTCTCTTTGGGTTCTAGGCCCTCCTCTCTAGGGCTGTCGTCAAGGCCCATCCCTAGGGTCTCTGTTCCTTCTGCGCCCCCAACCTCCTCCTCTGGCTGGTGGTGCTGCTCCTTTGAAGAATTACTCCTGAGCTCAGTCCCACTCTGGCAACTGGTTTCAGCATTCTGCTCCCACTGAGCTTACAATCTGTTACTCTTTAGATTACATTACACATATCCCCCCCAATGGGTGGGTTGCCCCCATGTCCCCATGACAACCACCCATCCAAGCAATCACCTCTTCCATAATCTAGACCAGTTCCGTGCCTTCCCACGCTCTCACCCAGTATTTCCCTCAATTGCTTGATCTCAGCCTCCACCCCCAAGCAAGCCGTACCGTGCACCCTACCCTTTCACTGGCAGGAAAGCTTTTCCTGCATTCCACACAATTCTCGGCCTGTGTAGGTTCTCTGATAGATGAGATCTTGTGGATTCTCTCCTAGCCCAGTACATTGAAGCTGGGCTGAATTTTTATTTTAAAAAATAAATAAATTTGTAATTATTTAAAAAAAATGAAAGGAATCACAACCTTAGACCAGATGTGAACCCTTGGATCTACCAACTGCCTTTTCTGGGTTCTACTACCCGAGCTAAGGGAGGGAGGGAGTGCCGGCTACTGCTTTTAATTTAGTCGCTAGAGACTGCAGATTGCTCATGAAGCTCGTTAGTTGTTTGTGGGCTGGCATGGCAGGAGCTTAGCATCAAGCTTTGTAGCTGGCCTAGCAGGGGTGCTACAAGGGTCTAGACTGCCCTCCCTGGTGACTCCTCCCTGGCAGCTGCTTTAAAGAAAGTGGAAGGAGCAGCTTCTAGTGTCTCATCTCAGAGGGTTGAAATGGCAAGAAGCTCAGTCAGGTTTGAGCTCACAGCCCTTGGGCATGTCCCCCCAGGCAATGCCACTCTCTCCCTTCCCACTGGGATTCCGCAGGAGATATCTGACCCTGAACCCCCCCCCCCCCCCCCAAACGACATCCAGCGCAGTGCGGGGCACTTGAGAGCTTGGAAGCAGGAGAACGGAGTCCATGTGTGTGACCAGGGGTTGGGAGCGGCTCCTGTCCTGTCCCTTCTGTTCTGTGACCCAGAAAGGGGGGGGTGGGGGCGGGGTAGAGACGGGTGAATCAGTTGATCTAGTGTATCTGGAGTCTCAGAAAGTGTCTGATAAGGTCCCTCATGAGAGACTCTTGCGGAAATGAACAGTCATGGGAGAGGTGGCGGCAGTGCCCTATTACGTGGCTCAGTAACTGGTTAAAGGCTAGGAAACAGGGTAGAACTAAAGGGTCAGTTTTCACAGTGGAGAGAAGTAACTAGCCGTGTGCCGCAGGGATCCGTACTGGGGCCGGTGCTGTTTAGTGTATTCATTAATGATCTGGAAAAGGGAGTAAGGAGTGAAGTGATCAGCTCTACAGATGACACCAAGTTATTCAAGATAGTGAAGATGGACTGTGAGGAACTGGAGGATCTTGCCAGACTGGGGGTTCAGTGTGCCGCAGCGGCCGCCGTCAAGAAAGCAAACAGAATGTTGGGAATTATTCGGAAAGGGACGGAGAATAAAACTGAGAATATCCTAACGCCTCTCTATCGATCTATGGTGCGACTGCACCTTGAATAGTGTGTGCAGTTCTGGTCGCCCCATCTCAAACAAGACACAGTAGAACTAGAAAAGATGCAGAGAAGGGAACAAAAATGATCCCGGGTCTGGAACGGCTCCTCTCTGAAGAGAGGCTGGATGGGCTGGGGCTCTTCAGCTCGGAGAAGAGACGAGAGAGGGGACAGGAGAGAAGTTTATAACATCATGGGTGGGGTGGAACGAGTCAATAGGGAGCGGTTATTCACCCTCTCAAATAGCACTAGAACTAGGGGACACACCATGAAACTCGCAGATTTAAAATAAAAGAAAGTATTTTTTCACTCAACGCACAATTAAGTTGTGGAATTTGTTGCCAGAGGACGTGGTCAAGGCCAGTTGTGTAGCTGGTTATAAGAAAAGGTTGGAGAAGTTCCTGGAGGATCGGTCCATTAGCAGCTCTTAGCCGGGTCAGTTTGGGGGACGTAACTCTCTTACTGTCGGGGGCTGGGAGGGAACAGCAGGGACTGGATCGCCCCGTTGTGACCTGCTGGGGACTTATTCCAAGCAATTGAGATTGGCTGTATTCGGAGAGAGGAGGCAGGACCGGATGGACCTTGGTCTGACCCATCTAGCCCTGACTGTTCTCATGGAGAGACTGAGGGAGCCCACAGCAGGCCAAGCATCCCCACCGAGTGTCCAGGCTGTCACCGGGGTCGGGGTCCCCCTCTCTCTCTGGGCTGCCCCCCGGATGCCCACCAGGCCAGCCGCAGTCCAGTTGCCTGTGCCTGCGTGGGTCCCCGAGTGCTCAGCAACCCTCGTTGCAATCAGGAGCTTTCAGAGATCCGCACCCCCAGAAACACCTCCCCTTGATCTCCCAGCCCAGTCATACCGCAGAGAACGTTCTCTGGCCACCCGTAGCTTGGAACACTGCACGGTGGGGCTGTCTTGTATAAAAAAGGTCTGTCTAGGCTCTCACCTAGATAGAGCGCCCCCTTAGTGAACCCCCCAAGGCCGAATAAATACACAAGCGCGCTAGGCTTGATTATAAAACATATATTGAGTACATACAGTTATAAAGCTGTTGATCAGATGGTGCAAGTCAATAAATCAAATATAAAACAAACGCATTCTGAAATCCACTGATGTTCCCTAACTGTCTCTTACCCTGAGATTCAATCCAGATTGGGTCAGTGCTTCTCGGCCTGAGTGTTGAGGCCGGGCTCAGTTCCTTTAGTGAATTGGAAAGTCTCTAGTTCATGGTTATGCAGCCTCTCCTGCAAGCTGCTTACCCTTTGCTGGTCAAGATGGAAGAGAGAGTGTAGAGATCCTGTGTCTTCACTCCTTTGCAGGTTGGGTCACTTCCTCCCTCCTGCTCCTTTTGTTATTCTGAGCTTGTTGCAGATCCCATTTGGGCGTTACCTTGGCAACAAAATGCTCCTTCTGCCTGACAATGGTTTTTCTGTCCCCCCACCCTGCCAAACCAGTTCAGCAGGGTGGTAAGGCTCACACTCTTCTACTCTTTATCTTTAGCTGTCCTTGTTAGTAGCCAAATTTACCCCCAGTACCTCAATTTCTGCGCCCCATTACCCCAAACGTCTGTGTTGCCCCCCTTTCCCCATGACACAGGCCACTGTAGGTGGCAGACTCACAGCAGAGACCTAGCTCACGTGGCGCACCGGAGTCAGCAGTCTGGGCTCTTCTGAACCGCTGTGACTCCAGCCAGTGCCTTCTGAGAGAGGAGTGGAGTGGGTGCGAGTTTGTGAGTTCCGTGGGCTGTGTGATCAGCCTCTCTGACCTGCCTTGCTGCCTTGTTCCCCCACAGCAGCTGGACCTGCAGGGAGATCTCTGTTGGACTGAGGTGTGGGGTGAGAATGTGTTCCCCCTTGCTGAGTCTGTCTCAGGCAATTAGCAACCTCCTGCTGAAATTGCCAAGCCCAGGCCTTGGACACTGACAGCCAAGGAAGGGAGACTTGTGGCTGCTCCGTGACCTGCCCCCGGAGGTCTGTTTGCTGCTCTCCTGGGACCAGGGCAGACAGCCGCTGCCAGGCAGGATTGAGGGGAAACTGAGGTGGCTTTGGGGAGAGGAGGTTTTGAACTGAAGGAGAATGATTCTCCTGGGCTGAAGTGGAAAAGGTGGGAATGAAGGTCTGTGATACAGTACAAAGCTTGTGGGGTATGTGTGTGTGTGTCTTGGATTGCCAGCTAAGCAGGTGTGTGTGTGTGTGTGTTGTGTGTCTTGGATTGCCAGCTAAGCAGGTGTGTGTGTGTGTGTGTTGTGTGTCTTGGATTGCCAGCTAAGCAGATGTGTGTGTGTGTGTGTGTGTGTGTTGTGTGTCTTGGATTGCCAGCTAAGCAGGGGAGTGCGTGTGTGTTGTGTGTGTGTATGTGTCTTGGATTGCCAGCTAAGCAGGGGAGTGCGTGTGTGTTGTGTGTATGTGTCTTGGATTGCCAGCTAAGCAGGGGAGTGCGTGTGTGTTGTGTGTGTGTATGTGTCTTGGATTGCCAGCTAAGCAGGGGAGTGCATGTGTGTGTGTGTGTGTATGTGTCTTGGATTGCCAGCTAAGCAGGGGAGTGTGGGTGTTGTGTTGTTGTCAAATCACAGAGCTGAAAGAGTGCTGAGAGATAATCTAGTCCAACCCGCACTCAAGGCAGGAAACCCACCGTGACAGTCTCCCTGTGTAGACTGCTGAATTGGAGATTTTATTGCTGGGCCTAAGACACTGTCTGAAATCTGTAGGGCAAAGGGAACTCATAGCAGAAGTGAAGTAGATGGGAATTCCTAAGCAAGGCGAAAGTAGAGATCACAGCAACGCTGTGAAGCGAGACTTTTCAGATAAGGACTGAGGCCCGCTGTCCTCATGGTGTTGCCTTTGCACCGTATTAGAGCTGGTTTGAAGTAAAAGAAACATCTTTTAATTAGCAATATTGTTTCTAGACTGAACCACATCTGACGTTCCTTCTGGAACGTGCAAGGAGTCTCTCTGCTTTCTGCCAGAAGCGAAACTAACCCCTTTTGCAAGAGGGGCTCTAGATTTCTATGACTTTCTGCCCACTCATTGTATTTCTTCACTGATACTTTTATATGTATTTATATATCTATATATTGTCTCTATGATTGTGATATTTGTGTTCTTTCTTATTGCAAACTCAAGATATGTATTTTACTTAGATTAAGTTTGGATCAGTATTTGAACTTCATCTTAATGTCACTTTTATTCAATTCTAACTTCTGTAGCCAAGTCAGAGAGAGGAAACTTGGTCTCTGTGTTCATTGGGGAAAGGTTTCTCTTCCCTTTTAATAATAGCAGCTCAGTAGAAACCAAAGCCAGATCCTGCTTCTGGGTCCCTATCACTCCCGGGGACCGAGCTGCTTGCAGGAGGGGCAGGATATAAATATATTAAATAAATAAAATAAAATAAATAAATAAATAAACTTTAGTTTATACCCGACAGACGGCTGTCCAGCCTCTGTTTGAAACCCTCCAGAGAAGGAGAGCCCCCCCCCCCCGCCCTAGGCAGCGTCCGTCCCACTGTCGAACGGCTCTTACCGCTAGGAAGCTCTTCCTAATGTTGGGATGAAATCGGCTTCCTTGTCATTTGAGCCCATTGGCTCCTAGTCCTGCCCCCAGGAGCAACCGAGAACAAGTCCGCTCCCTCCTCTCTGACAACCCTTCAGAGATTTGAAGACAGCTATTATGTCTCCCCTTGTATCTTGTGTGTGTGTGTGTGTGTGTGTGTGTGTGTGTATCTTGGATAGCCAGATAAGCAGGGGTGTGTGGGTGTTGTGTGTGTGTGTGTGTGTCTTGGATCTCCAGAAAGGCAGGGCACACACCCGGGACCCACACAAGGGGCATTTTCAGGTTCAGCATCTTTCTGTCCATCGGGGTGACTGACCCCTGCCCCAGTAACCAGGCGGCATTGGGTCTGTGAGGCACCGGGCAGTTTGGGGGTAAAGTGACGGGTGGATCAGTGCTGGGGGGCGTCACCTGGTGGAGCCCTTGTGGCATTAGCCAGACCACCCTGTCCCGCAGGCTGTGGGCAGGGCAGGGCAGGGCAGGGCAGCAGGCCCTGGTGGCTGAGTGGGCATTGTAGTGGAGGGCTGGGGTCCCTCCCCATGGCTTGCAGAGCCCTCTCCTCCATGGGGCAGTGGGCGGTGCTGCTGGAATCCAGGTCCTCGTGTCTGATCCAAGGGGGGGGGGCGAGTGGTGCGGGCCGGGCCGTGTGCGCTGCTGCCCGAGGCCGCTGCCAGGCTCAGTGAGCAACAAGAATGGGTTGGGCTTTGGGGAGCGAGACAGAAGGGATCTGACAAGCCCATTGAGTCCAGCTGAATGCCTGGCTCCATTGCTGCCCCCCCCCCCACTGGCCTAGGGGCAGAAATTGTTTTCAGCTCCCCATAGAATCTAGGGCAAAGCCCGCTCCCCAGCTCTGTGCCTGTCGGATTCTCCGTTGGCCAGGTCCAAGTGCAGAGATCCCAGTGGGACGTACGTGCTCCCCTTTGGGGTGCTGTGTGGCTAGGGCAGTAGAGAGTGTGAGGAGTCTGGGGGACGGACCCCGCTAGCTATGGGGGGAGACTGCATGTCCCTGTGTGCCCCAAAAGCGCTTGATGTGGTAGGGGGAGCAGACACCCCAGTCCGTCTCCTTCAGGGGATGCCTCCGGCCCAGCTTCTCAGGATGGTTGCTTTGCGGCCGTCAGCTGCTATCCCACCTGCACTCATGGGGCAAGAGCCTGTCCTCAGTCCAGCTCCGGTAGTTTCCTGGGCCGGCCTGGAGGCCTTAGGCTGCCCCGGCTCCATTCCTCCCCCTGATGTTCCCCCGGAGAGAGGAGCGAAGGCCCCAGGGGACAGAGCCTTCCTGAGCCCTAGCTGAACTGAGCTTTCTGGAGGAGCGGACTCAGTGGGGTTTAGAGGGGGGAGGCTGGGGGTTGAGGTGGTTTGGGATGAGGGCAGGGCAGGGCCGGCCGGCCGGGGATCTACAGCCAGCGAGTGAAATGCAGCATTCTGGAAACATCCCCAGCTCAGCTGCTCTGAATGTGGGGGGAGCAGCAAGGGGGAAGGGGAGAGGATGGCAGGATGGAGAATGAGGGGGAGAAGGTAAAGGCGGCTCTGAATCTTTGATGCATGACAGCTTTTAATAATTAATCAAATGGTGGGTTAGCTTTCGGCCCGGTCTAGCTGTGCATGGGGTGTGTGTGCATGGGGGGGCGTGTGCATGGGGATGTGTGCTTGTGCACGGTGTGGGCATGGAGGTGCGTGTTTGTGCGTGCATGGGGGGCGTGTTTGTGCGTGCATGGGGTGGTGTTTGGGCATGCATGGGGTGCATGTTTGGGCGTGCATGGGGTGCGTGTTTGGGCGTGCATGGGGTGCGTGTTTGGGCGTGCATGGGGTGCGTGTTTGGGCGTGCATGGGGTGGTGTTTGGGCGTGCATGGGGTGGTGTTTGGGCGTGCATGGGGTGCATGTTTGGGCGTGCATGGGGTGCGTGTTTGGGCGTGCATGGGGTGCGTGTTTGGGCGTGCATGGGGTGCGTGTTTGGGCGTGCATGGGGTGGTGTTTGGGCGTGCATGGGGTGGTGTTTGGGCGTGCATGGGGTGTGTGTTTGTGGGGATGTGCATTTGTCAGCTGACTGGGAAGGGGGGTGTTTAAAGTGGGAGTCAGAAGCTTTCGAATCCCTGAGCAGATGCTTCCCAAGCTGGCCCAGAGTTGCACACTCTCCGCCCAGGAGAGCACGCTGCCCACTCTCTCCCCGAAGGCACCCACGCCTCTGACTGCAGAGGGACGCCCTGGCTCGACCTTGCAGGAGGTGGGCTTGCTGTCCTCCTGGGCGCTGGGGGAGGAATCTGTGCGGCCAGGGAGGCTGGGCAAGCTTTCGTGACCAGCCTGGCTGCTGCTCCTGCTTCAGGCAGTCTCTTTTTTCCCCTACTGCTGCCCAGCTGGGCCGAGCGGAGCTGGTTCTCAGCCCTGGGCTTGGCCAGTGCCCCTTGGCTAGTGGCAGCGGGTCCCCTCCATGTGACCCCAGTCTGGTACCAGGATCCCCCTAGACCAGCTGGGGCGGCTTGTGGAGCCACTCAAAATTGCCTGCATTTCCAAGGTGCCTCTGAGCCCCAGCAGGGTCCCGGGAATTCCCGTGCAGCCAGGCCATCTCCCTCCCTCTCTCCAGCGATGGCGAGGCCCAGACTGCTGGGATAGGACTGGGACGTCCCTCTTCCTGATCCAGCCCCTGCTGGACCCAGCTCCCTCCAGAACTGCCCGGGTCTGGAAAGAGGTCACTCTCCCTGGAGTTTCCCCAAACACAGACGTTAGATGAATGGTTCACCCGAGGCTCTAACCTGGGGCTCCCCTCAGTGGTGTCCTCCAGTGTCAATATCACGCCGGCACGCCGGGCTTAGTCGCAAGTATTGGAAGCACCGCTTGAGTCTGGGAGAATGAGGGAATCTCTCTGTCTTTGGCTCGGATGGTTTCAATCCCTTTCTGATGACCCGGGTCACCAGCTTCTCTCCCTTCGCAGACATCAAGGCTCTTAGCTGGTTTCTCTCTCGTGCAGCCCCGCTGGTTTGGGGCGCACAGTCTACTTCTTACCATGGAAACTTTCATCCTGTCTGTATTGATCTCTTCATGATGAGTTGATTGACATCCGACCTGCCCATGATACCTGAGCCCAGCGCTCTCACCCCAGGAACAGGACGTTCCACGATCCCTGGGGGGGCCCCCAAGGCCTGGGTGCCGTGGCAGGGAGGTTGGTGTGAGTCTGGCAGTGGCCGCTGTGCTGTGTCCGTGGGGGTTGGCTGCAGGGCTCCTGGGTGAGTGACCCTGTCTCTGGTTTTCTCTCCTAGGCCAACCCTGCTCCGATTATTGTCAACACGGAGGCGCTGGAGCCGCAGCTCTCGGTGAGTCTCTTGTGGAGATAGTGTGTCCTGTTCCCCCTCGACGGCCGGGCAGCACCCCAGGGAGGGGCGGGGTTTCTGGAGAGGATGCCTGTACCCAGGGGGGTGGGGGTGGAATCCGTCGCATGGGCAGCCCGGAGGAGCCTGGGAGGTGTGCGGCTGAGGGATGATTTCTCCCTAGCGGGAGACTGAGGCCTACGCTGCCCACATTAGCCTGGGGCTGTGGTGTCCCCCCTAGCTTGGTGGGGGGATCGGTACCTCTGTCACCACTGCTCCCTGGGCCCCCCGGCGTCTGCTCTCTGCCCCATTAGCTGCAAATGCTTCCCTCCCCCATCTTGGCCCCGCACCAGCTCCCCTGCCCCCTCAGTCTCCGCGGCGGGAAGGGGGGGTCTGTCTGACTAGACTGGGGGAGGGGGAGGGAGGCTTGTGTGCATCAGGGGAGCCAGGATCAGGGCTTGGTGTCGGGGCGGGGGGGAACAGAGCAGCCAGAGCCGCGTTGGTCGGGGCCTGCATCTCCAGGGCCCCCGCAGGAGGGGGTGGGAAGGTTGACTGAGCTGCAGGGGGTCGAGAACTTGGGGGTGGCATGTCTGTACTGGGGGGGCT
>QEPC01011901.1:29902120-29948481 GCA_003113815.1 Sphenodon punctatus | reverse complement strand
GGGGATCCCCATTGAAATCGGTTCCTCAAGGGGGGTCTCCTAAGGGAGCTTCTCAAATCCCGATCCGCTTCATTGACCGGCTGCCCTTCCCCGGGGCCCCTCAGGGGTGAGCTCAGGCCCGGGGGCCGCGCGCTGGCGGGGCCCCCGTAGGGAGCTCAGGCCCGGGGGCCGCGCGCTGGCGGGGGCCCCCCGTAGGGAGGTCAGGCCCGGGGGCCGCGCGCTGGCGGGGGCCCCCATGGGAGCTCAGGCCCGGGGGCCGCTAATACCGGTGAGGGGCAGGAGGCCTGGGCAGCCAGGAAATTCACATTTCAGGAGGACGCTAATGGTTAGTTGTGGAAAGATGCTAATTAACCAACATTTGAGAAAGTAAGCGGCCTGTCTTGCTCCGCGCTGTGGGGGGATTAGGGAGCTGCCCGTGCCGTGCTGGCTGCACCAGGCTGAATAACGGGAGCCGCTTGCCAGGGTGACTAATCGGAAGGGTCCCTGCAGAGTGGGAAGGAGCTGGCTCTGAAGTCCAAGGGGGGCGTGTGTGTGTGTGTGGCCAGGCCAGGGGGGTGCTGGCAGCTACAGCAGCGAGCGTCCCTCGGTTGCCAGCGGGCTTCAGTCGTGCCCGTTACACGTGCTGGTCTCTAGCCAGGCCCCGGTTTGTAAGGAGCGAGTACCCTTTATTCGTGTTTAGCCGCAGCCATCGCACACAGCACAAGGGGTCGGGGGGTCGGGCGAGGTGCATCCCTCATTGAAGAACCAGCCCACCCGGGCAGTGTCTTTGTGCTTGGGAGCAGCGTGCTGCTCCTCGGAGACCAGGGGTGTGCGTGTTCAATCCTGTGACGGGGCTTGTCCAGTAAACGTCTCAGACTCTCTGGAGTCGGCCTTGCTGAGACAGGGCGGCAGCAGCAAATAGGTGGGCTGGGTCCGTGCTTAGAATAAGGGTTTTTATTTCCTTCCTGTCCCTTGAGCATCCCCTCTCGCTGTCCTAGCCCTTCCAAGCGGCTGGGCCGCCCCTCTCCAGTGCTGTAGTCTCTGGAGCCCCGTGGGTGCTGCGCGGCTGCAGACTCGCTTGCCCTGGAGGAAAGCGTTCCGTGGCAGCCCGGGGAGATGCGGGGAGCGCTTTGTGCCGTGAGATTCGCCGTTTGGGTTGGGCGCTGCTTGCGTTAGCTTCTGGCTCTGGCCATTGGGTTTGGAGCCTCTGGCCTTGCCGTGCTGTTCCATGGGAGATGCAGTATGGGGAGGGGCCATTCACGCTCCCTGGAATGAACTGAGCTCGCTGTGGAAAGAGACTTGGTTGCTTTGAGCCCAAATATTGTTGGGTGTAAAACTGGGGAAGGAAGCCAGAGTGTCTTTAGGAAAAGCAGCCGCTCCGCGCTGCACTAGCTACTTTCTGCCTGAGCTTGGCCACTTCCCAGTGACTGGGCTACTTGCTGGAGGCTCCTGCCTGCATCTAAGGGCACTTTCACACACGTGGGAAAGGAGAGGTTGGGGTGGGGACGGGTTTGTGGCATCGTCTGCCCCCTAGGGACGTGGGCTTCTCTGGGAGAAGGAATGGGACTCGGCGTGCTCTCCCCCGCCCGGCCATCGGGGCAGGGTTCAGGAGAGGCCCCGGCTTGTGGCTTGTCGCAGTGCGTTGCATGAAGCCGCCACGTGCTGGGAGCTGTGGACGGTGCTTGTCAAGTGGTGAGGAGCAAGTCGGAGCTAGCAGCCCCGTCTCTGCACTGAGTGGTTCTAAGCCGTTGTGGGTGCTGTGGGCTGCCCAGCTCCCTGCCTGCTCTGAAACGCTTGCAAGGCTGAGTGGCAAGGGCTGTCTCAGCTGTGCACAGCCTAGCGAGGGGTTAATAGGGTAGCTTCCCCCCTGTGCAATGGGACTCCTCCACTGTCAGCCCCCCACCCTTATTGGTGAGGCCTGCTTAATATTGGAGGAGCCTAGTGAAGGCTGCTGGCGGGGGATCGATGCAGAACTATCCCACCGCGTCCTGAGCTGGGGAGCTGGAGCCCTCAGAGACTGGGGGAATTGATTGGTGCAAGCATCTTCCTCCCGGCTGGGGTAAGTGGAACAGGAGCCCAGTGGGGGGGTGGGGGTGTGTGCTGCTGAAATTGGTGGGAGATAGTGCCATGCCCACCCCCCACTCCCATGAAAGGGGGAGGGAAGGGGGGGGGGGTGTGTGCTGCTGCTGCTGCTGCTGCTGCTGCTGCTGCAGGATGTGGTGAGTTCGGCACCAAGCTTTCGGCCTGTCCTGAGATGCTAAATAGAAAAATATCATCCCCCTGGACGTGCTCGCAGCCCTTCCAGAGCCATTGTGTGTGCAGGCTGGGCTGGGCTTCGGGTACTGGGGGACAGAGGGAGGAATGGTTTCTTAGCTCGGTTGGGGCCAGACTTTCAGTTTAGCCAGTCTGGCCTCGTTCCCGGCTTCAGAGGAGTTACCCGGTGAGCAGTCACCCAAGCTTCTCTGTCAGTATCTGAGCACGGGATATGAGGTGAGGTGGCTAGACCAGATGAGCCTTGTGGTACCCTAGCCGTGACCCCAGGGGGTGCATCCACCCCATTCACTCTCCCTATTGTCCCATGTCCTGCTTCTGCTGCATTGGGAGCCCTGTTCATACCAGGCTCATCTAGGTGGCCGTGTCCCCTTGGGACAGGCACATTGCTGTGTCTGTCACATGCCTGTCAGCTGAGCACTCCTTGCTGGGCTTCCTGGGGGATGCCAGTGGTCTGGCTGGGAGCTCCTGCCATCATTTGCCCTCCTCCCAGAAGATGCAGCCCAGGAGTGGAACGAGGAGACGTTTATTTACCCTCTCAAGTAGCACTAGAACTAGGGGATGCTCCATGAAACTCACTGGGGGCGGATTTCAAACAAACAAAAGGAAGTATTTTTTCACAAATTGTGGCATTTGTTTCCAGAGGAGGTTGTCAGGGCCCGTAGTAGAGCTGCATTTAAACGGGGACTGGATAGATTCTTGGAGAATAGGTCCATTAATGGCTAGAGGTGTGCACCAGGGACCCATGTCCTCTTTTATTTTCATTTTTTGTTTTCATTATTTAAATATTTTGTTTTCATTTTCATAAATATCAAAATTTCATTTTTGCTTTTTTATTGGTTTCAATGTAAAACACATTTTTGGCTGTAATTTTTTTGTTCATTATATTTGGATGACACTTGGCAGGATTGTACCTCCAATGGAAGGCATTAAGCATACCAAACTTCAGAAAGATTGGATAAAGGAATCCAATTTGATAAGCAGTTGAATTGTGCTATGTTGCAAAAATCTGCATATACATTTGTGTCTGTAACTTCTTTGTCTCCCATATAGTGTGAATGAAACTTGGTAAGTTTACACCCCGTGTCATATTTACTGTCTATGCCAACTTTCAGATGAATTGGATAAAGGGTCTTGGTGGTATAAACAAATCACTTATAAATGTATGTCTATCTTTGTAGTCCAACCAGTGTACATGACATTTGGCAGGGCTGTGTGGCGAAACGCCAGTAGGGGGCGCTATACAGCTGAGCCACCCACCTCGCTGTGTTTCTCCAAATCTCCGACCAGGGGTCCCTGCAGCTGGCAAACCCCCCCAAAGCCCTTGGAATTCTGCTGCTACCACCCAAGTGTCTCCCCGCGGGCATTCACACCACTCAGGAAATGTGAACCCCAAAGGCATAGACCTCACAGCTTCCCAAGAGCACTCCCCTTTCCTGGCACTCTTTTCCTGGGATTTCCTCCCTTGTGTTGGAGACTGATCCCCAGAGTCACCCACGGAAGGCTTCCCTTGGTCCCAAAGCTGTTGGCTCCTAGCCCAGTAGGTAGATTTCCCCCTCTTTAGTAGCCAGGCCTGGTTACCTGGCCAAGGGAGACATTTAATGGTCAGCCAGTAACACACACGCACACCCCCAGTAGGGTAAAAACAAAGCTTGGAATTTACTGGTGCATATCAAAAGGAAGAACAGCGAAGTGTACACCGAGAACCAGGAGGTGGTAAGAACCCTTTGAGCAATGCGAGCCAGTCCTTGGGACCTGGTAGTCTGTTTGGAACGTCTCTCTCTACCACTGCAAGGTACTCACGCAGGGCTGTTCTGGTCCGATCTCCATAGGGATGTTTTCCCTATGGGGTTCAAGTTCTTGTCCTGGCAAGGCCTGAGTTAGAGTTACTGCCAAGCCATCCCGTCCATGTGTCCCTCAGGCAGAGAGATCACGCGAGTGTAGGAGAGTGTTCCAGAGAGAGAGCCCCTGGCTCAGCCCTTTTAAAAGTTCCCTTCCCCCTGCCTGTGATTTGTTCGGGCGGGTCACCTGGCCAAAGGTAGATTCCCCCTGACCATCCTGAGCCAATCCGGTTTCTGCCTCCTGCTGGCCTTAGGAAATTCCTTAGGAATTTCAGGAATATGGGGTCCTAACCATGTGCTGGATTAGAGGCCTAGCACTCGGTTAGGCCTGACTTGGATTCAGGCAGGGTATCTTTGTCAGTGCCCATGGCATTTTTCCGCAGACTATCACACCTTCAGGATCATCTCTGCCAAATATCAGAAAGATGTGATAAAGGGTCCCAATTTTATAAGCCTGCACAGCATATGCAGAGAATGAGCCTTGGCCAGCCTGGATGTGTAAACTATGTCTCCTGATTGCTGGGATGCCATCCCCAAAGTCCCAGTTATGTCCCTTCTATGCCCACCTCAAAGCCACTACGGATTGGTCCTGTAAAGCTGGACGCATGCAGTAATTGGCCAGTGGATGTGTTCTGTCTCTTATACACATCTAGATGTGTATAAGAGACAGGTGAATGTGTCTGTCAGTCTTTTGGGTTGCTCCACATCCTCCGACAGCCTCCCTCCCCCTGCCATGCCAGGTGCCTGCCTCTGACTGGCACTGCATGTGCTGCTATTTATCTGAATAATGGTCTTCAAGGGGACAACATTAATTGCTTATAAAATTGGGTCCCTTTATCAAATTAACCTGTAGTTTGGCAGAGATGACAGGGAAGGTATATGATACGTTCCTGCCAAATATCTTCTAAACAGGATGGAGTACAAAAATGTTACATCTGGAAATGTATTTTCTAGTTAATGGCTTATAACATCAGGACCCTCTATCTAATCTTTCTGGAATTTGACAGGATTGGTAATCATGTGGAAGGACATCATAATCCCAAGTTTCATGCAAATTGAACAGAAGATAAAGAAGTTGTATCCAGGAATGTGTATGGAACGTTTCTTAAAATCACAACATTCAATTGCTTATAAAATCAGTTCTCTTTATCCAATCATTCCGACATTTGGTACACATCGTGCCCTCCATTGGGGGTACAATCTCTGAAAGTTCATCAGAATTGAATAAGAAACAAAAACGTTATAGCCAGAAATATGGTTTTCAGTGTTTTCCCATTATTTCAAAAACAATTATTTTTTTCATTTTCATTTTCATTACAATAACAAAGAAAAGAAAAAATTATTGTACACCCCTATTAATGGCTATTAGCCAAGTGGATTACGAGATGGGACCCTCTTACTGTCAGGAGCAGGGAGTGATCAGCAGGGAATGAATTGCCCGTTGGCACCGCTGATACTTCTCCCATGCGACTGAAATTGGCCACTGTCGGAGACAGGATGCTGGGCTTGATGGACCATTGGTCTGACTCAGTCTGGCACGTCTTATGCTGAGGGCTTCTAGGTGCTGTCCTTGGGCAGCTGGGCATTGGAGGGGGCTGATAGGGGTATTGGTGAGCCCATGTGTCTCTTACCACCTCGAGCCCTACAAGTTCTTCCTTGCCTATGACAAGCACCTGGCTGAGCGCAGGAGTACATTTCCAGTGTGAGCGTCTCTCTCGGACAGTTCAGGGAGTTTGAGTAAGCTTGGGGTGTTTACAAACCTGCCCGGTCTCTGTGCTTATGCTCAATCCTCCATTCTGCCTACAGCTCCATTTGCTTAAGCCACGTGGGTGAGACAGTACAAGCACTGAGCTCCGCTTGCTCAGACCACCGGGGTGGGCTACTTTAAAAGCAGCGAACATTAAGCCTTCAAGAGGATTCTTCTAGGGCAGTGGCTAAGGGATGCCCCCTGACGTCTGTGTGAAGACATCTTTCCCAAGGGCTCAGAATCAACAGACCGAGCTAGGAAAGAGTGGGGACTCTGGGAGTCGTGGCCATGAAGGGTCCTGTAAACCTGAGGCCTCCACACCAGCTCCCCTCAATTAAAGCATGTGGCCTTTGACTCCATGCCATGTCCCTGCGCAGGAAGCCCATGGGCAGGGTTTGTGCTTTGGTGCTGGCCGCTTTGTGTGCGTAAGCCCCTGGCTGGCAGCAGCAATGCTTCCCTCAGCCATTCCGCTCCCGTGCAGCTCCAGACTGGGCTGGGGGCTGCTCCCAGCCCCCACTTCTCTGCTTCCTGCTAAGCATCGATGGATTTTCTCTACCTGGGATTAGGCTCCTCTGGCAGGGAGGTATCGAGGACAAGGCGGGTGAGGTCACCCTGATCATCTCAGGACAACGCAGAGGCAAGGCAGGAGCTCCCACATCCCTGCAGTGACTTGGCAGTCACTGGCACTGGGAGGGGTGCTGCCTCTCTGAACTGGGACAGAGTGGGGGGGCCCTCAAGGCAGGCTCTGTGGGAATGCTGGGGCCATGTTGTTGCAGAGTCCAAGGGAATCTGGGTCAAGGGTGGCTACCTATATGGTTTACACCCAGACAGTCCAGGAATAGGGTGGGGTCTGACTTTGTCCAGGAGCCAAATGTCTGGCAATCAGAGTGCGGTGGGGTGCCTGTCCTGTCCCCCTTGAAACAGTCTTCCTCAGCACAAAGGTCCCTGCCTGGAAATGGACACACCAGATCCCCATTCCCTGCTCGCTGGAGAGGCCTGCTCAGCTCCAGTCAGAGACCCTGACCAGGCGGCAGGAAGTGATTTGGCAGCAATACATGCATTTGTGTAGATATTTGCAGGGTGCCCAGTTTCCCGAGGGTTGTTGCCTGTTCCTGTCCATAGCCGCCTGCACTGGACGTATAACTATGCAGCCTGATAAAATGGGGTCTACAACCTCACTGTAGGCCAGCAACATCTGCTGTCTCGGGCATCTACTCCTTCGCTGCCATAAGCGGGCTATAGACAAATGTTGAAGGCTTCTCATGGAGGACGAGACCTCCTAGGGCAACCCTGGCTGGCTGTGGGGGTGGGGGGCAGACCCAGGCTGGAAGGAACCTTGCCTGCTCAGTTTGACAGGTCCTGGGATCAGCTCAGCTGCACAGAGCCTTGTTCTGCAGTTAAATTGCCTGAGGGGGCGGTACTGAGGATACAGCAGGCAGGATTATCAATGCAAATCAGTAAATTGGGGGTAGCAGGATCAGAGATGAGCTGTGCTTCAGCTGTTGCTTGGGGAGTCCCGTGAATCTTTGGGTATTGACCCTGACTTGGCAGGGCACCAGTCTCTGTAGGTTGGTTCTTGTATGACCTCTGTCGCTGGGGTATTTGCGTAGCCAATTGGAGAGAACATCCTGATGGAAAGCAAATGTTGGATTTAATTTGTCGACTCTATTTAAAGGCTGATTTAGTTAAATGGTGCAAGTCTCCCTCCCCTAAGCTCGAACCGTGGACACTCGCCTTGGCCGGTTTATCTAAAATGTCTGTCGGCAAAGATCAGCCTGCGTCCCTGTGATAAAGAAATCCATGCAGTTATCAGAAGTAACCTTCAGCATCTTGCAGTAGGCTGGTGTTGGTCTGTGGTGTGCTAGTGTCCAGGCCCCCCACGATGGGTCGTGCTGTGGCTGGGTGGGGCCAAGATCTTGATGGCTGTTTCATGGACTTTGCCCGTCTTTTCTGTCCAGGGCCGCCGCGTCCTATTGAACTCTCAGGATGGGATCGCACCAGTTGTGTCTCCGTGCAGCTAGGTTATGTCAGGACAAGGCATGCTCAGAGAGACGTGTGTGTAAGCACAGGTGCAGGGCCTGACGCTGTTTCTTGTTTAAAGCAGGGCAAACTGCTGTTGTCATCCCTGGAGACATAAAGGACCATCCCTTTGTTTCCTGACTTCAGTATGGAACCGTTCTACCAGATTACTGTACACGCCACAGACACGTGGCTTGTGTGTGCACAAGGTTTGGAACGCCAGCCAAAGTGGGGAGCAGTCTGCGCTAGCCAGTGGGGCCTGAGATGTTTTTGCTGTAACTAGCAAGTGTTGGATTCTTCTGGATTTTGAACCTTTACAATTTTCCAGCATTTCTCTGCAGCCATGAGGATTCAAAGGCTTTTGCGGGGGGTGCTGTACAAGCTGAGGTTCTCATGTGGCTGCTCTAGATCAAGCTCCTGGAGTCTTCTAAGGAAGATGCCAAGTGGAATTGTAAGAGCTGGCAATAACTGTGTGCGCTGGCCAGGAGGAAGGCAGTGTAGAGCAGCAGAGATGCGAGAGGATCGGGAAGGGAAACTCTGAATTCATGGGGGGTTGCAGCTGGTAGAGAGGCAGCTCTGCTCAGTGGCTGTGCTGGGCAGGGGGAGAAGGAGTTACTAGGCAGCACTTGACTCCAAAGCAGGAAACATCCCGGCAAAGGGCAAGACTGGGTGGGGACTGTGGTTCGGTTCCTAGGATCCCTTCTTGTACTGATCCTAGAGAGGCAGCTCCTGCAGACGGTTGGCTCTGAGCCTCTGCAGCAACCCAAGGCAGGGATAGCATGGTGCACTTCCTCCCCTGTGCCTTGTGCTCCCAGCCCACTGACTGGGTTTGGCCAGGGAGTCTTTCAACCTTTGCCCTTTTCAGTATAGGATTGGGGCTACTTTGGGATTCAGCAGGTGCTCTGAAGTGCTGGAGCAGGCAGGCAGTGTTTTTGGCTTGTGTCCCATTGGATGTGCAGCTCAGTAACTGGCGGGGTGTGATTGTATGGTAATGCCGGATCAGCGACTTCCTGCCTCTCCCCTCCAGGGAGTGCTTCCGGGTGGCCGTGGTGACAGAGGCTTCCAGGGGAGTCTGCAGTAGGGGAGTCCCAGGCTTAGGCTGGGGTTAGCGCTCTCTCTTGTTGCTGTGGCTCTGATCCCAGTAGCAAACCTTCTGTAGCCAGCATTTGGAAAGCAGGAATATTGTCTCCCCTCTCCTGCCGCCTTCCCCAACCTTTACACCCAGCTGAAGGTCATATTGGCAGCAGCGTCTCCTGAGGGAGCTGGGAGGAGCTTGAGGTGATGGAAACCTCCTGGCTGGCCAAGGCAGGGAGCTTACAGCAGGGCACTGCACACCTCTTGTTGCTGGATTCAACAGCTTCTCGGCAGGTGCTGTCCTCTCCAGTGAGTTGTTCAGCTTGTTCTCCGGCTCCCGGGGAGGGAGGGGGCCGCTTGGGGGCCGTGGGCCGCTGGCTGAGAGGGACTGGTTACTGAGAGCTCTTCCTTCCCCTAGCAAGGGGCCTGGTCCCAGACTCTGAGTGGAGGAGGGACAGCTGCCATGTGGAAGGCACAGGAGCCGTGCCCCACACCAGTGCTGCTGCCACCGCTGCTGCCACCGCCACCTTCACTGGCCTGAACTAGGATGGCTTCTATTGCAATTGGGGGGCAGGAGCTGGAGAATCCATGGGTTGGTGTTTGTGCTCCTTTCCCCTGGTGTGGGGAGAAGAGATTTGAATGTCCCAGGGGCACAGCCTCCCCCGGTTATACTACAGGGTAGAACCAGCCTGGGCAGATACTGGGGCCAAGCCCCTCCTAGGCTCCATGCTTTGTTCCAGCTCTCCCTCATGGTCTCTTCACTGCACCACTTCCTCCCTTCATCTTTCATCTACCCCTAAAAATCACGGTGCAGAAAGCTCTCCCTACCCTGACCGTTCTGTCTGCAGGTTGGATCCAGCTCCCTACCTCCTGCCTAGCACATCTCTTCACGCTGTAAGCTCTTGGGGGCAGAGACTCTTGCTGTGTTTGCCTGCATGCAGCACAGTAGAGCGGTGCACAGGATCAGGAATTGGGCCCACGCCCAACTGTGTCTGGACTGACGCTAGCCTTCCATCCCCCAGGCCCAATGGAATGGTTGTCCCTGCCCCTCACGGAACGCCGCCATGTCAGGAAATGGGTGGGGTTACAGCAATCCCCTGCCCTGGCACATCCTGTGACGCCCCCGTGACATCGGTGCTCCACCGGGAGCCTGGACTGAGTCTGCCCTGTGGGAAAATGATGGCTCCAGGGGTGTGTTGCCAGTAGCGTGTTCCCCCTGGGTTAATACCCCCCCCCCTTTGTGTGCAGAGTACAGCCGCTTTGAATCCAAGATCCACGACTTGAGAGAACAGATGATGAACAGCAGTATGAGCTCTGGGTCCGGCTCGCTCCGGACAAGCGAGAAGAGATCTCTCTACGTCCGGTAAGTTCCCCTGCTGCAGGCGGGTACGTACGGGGCTGCCGGGGCTTTCCAGCAGACGAGGCTTCCTTCACTTGGTCCCTTTGCCTGCTGGCGATGGGTAGCACGGTGAGTGATCCTCCTTCCCCGTTGTGCCACGTGCTGACTGCACAAGCCGCCATCCTGGCTAATCCTTGCTCCTCGCTCTCCGCTCCAGAGAATCGCTCCTCAGCCGCAGCACCTCTGAGCTCTGTGGCCGTGCTGAGAAGGAGGCTGCGTGCTGTCCCCCGTTAGGCCGGGAGGCTCTGTGGCATGAAGTGGGCGCAGACCTGGCACCTGTGCAGGCCAGGGCCCAGCAGTGACAGATCCCGGAGCTGTCCTGCCGTACCACGTGGGGTTGAATGCATGGTGAGGAATTGTCCCTGCTGCTGGGTCACTCCTCTCCCCAAGGCAGAGGCTGGCTGGAAAGCAGATGAGCTCTTAGCAGCATTATTGCCAGTGGCCAGGTTTGGTGTCCAGCCCATGTGCTCTCCCCCTGCCGCGCCATCTCCCGCGAGCCCAGATGTTCCCCCACTCTCAGCTGGCCACTTGCCATGGTCCTCTAGACCTGCCCAGTAAACCCAGGACGCTGATCTGCGTTGGGCTCTGGCCAACAGCAAGAGTTGCTCTCGCTGCTGCTGCTGCTGCGGGGAATGGGAGTGGCTCCTGTCAGCCTGCTGAGACCAGGCCTGGGCAGAGAGATTTTCAGCTAGTGTCTGGGCGGGGGCAGAATAGGTTGGAGGGTAGGACAGCTCCTGGTGCCCCCTCCATCCTTGCTGATCCCTCCTCCCTGCAGGCCCAGCCAAGCGCCTTGGCGAATGGAGGGAATGACTGGGCAGCCGCGTGCGCCTGGGCTCGGCTTCTAGGAGTGGTCCCTGCACTGGGCCCAGCAGGGGAGAAGATGGGTTTCAGCCCCGACCCCTCTTCTCTTGTCTGGAGTAGATAATGGCGGCTGGACTCTCTGTGGTTGGGGAAATGCAGCCGCCTCCTTGGCCAAGCCCCGTCTGGAAGCACCGTCTCTGCTTGGCCACCATGGGTTGCTGGAGAGATTCCATGTCCTGGGTGCTTACAGCTGCCCTGCTGGGTGGGGTGGTTTCGAGAGCGATTGGAGTGAAACTGGTTGCACTGTTTGCCGTGCTGTAGTGCATGGGGCAGGAATTACAAGGCTGGCTGCAGCCGTGGATTAGTCAGTCCTCCAAGGCAATCTTTGGCATCAGTATCCCGGCCGGCCGGCCGGCGGCATGTGGAGGGGAGCATGCCTGTGGGCGGTGCCTGCTCTCTCCTGGGTGGGCTGGAACGTCCCTTCCAGGGGGCCCTGCCCTGGAGTGCAGGGCATGTCTGAACCTGGGGTCAGGGAGTGGTAGAGTGCTGCAGGGGTCGGAGTGAAAAACACTTGATGGAAAGAAGAGAGTTTAGTCCTAGTTTCTGTTCTTAGGTGAGTTCCAATGTGTGCTCAGTGTCGCCATTAAAATATGTCAATTAGATTTCACACCTAAACACAGCATTTAAATTTGGTTGTTCTTGCTAAACAGAGAAGTGGAGTGGAGCCACACACGGCTCCGTGTCAATAGACACTTTCTACTCTTTCGTTGTTAGAAATTGGTTTTCTTATAGTTGTTTAACTTTTGTCCAGTCACGTTTGGATAGAAATTGAAAACCTAGTTTAAATGTACAAAGGCCACATTTTGAAATCATTTTACTATTTGTTAAATAAAAGTATTTTCAATGTGTTGTACATCAAAGAAGCTAAAAGTTTCTGTAAACTGAAACCAAAATAATAGGAAAACACTGACAAGGTCAGACCCAAGATTTGAGGTGACTGGGGTAGATTAGCCAGTCCTCGCCGTGGGGAGCAGCGCAGAATGCCCAGGCCTCATCCTGCAAAACCATCCACAGGTTCTGAGCTAGAGAGATGGAAGGGAAAGAAAGGGTGCAAGGCAAAGTCTTGGCAGGATGTTGTCCTTAACACGTTGTACTGTACTGAGGGCCAGAGCCCTACAGTCGGGGGGCGGGGGGGTTTCCTCCTGCTGGGCGTAAAAAGGAGCATTCATGTTGCATTATAAATTGGGGACAGCTCTTTGAGTCAGCCTAGCTTATTTGAAATGACTTTAGTGTAGTAAGTTCAGGTCCTAATGTGAGCAGGATTTAAAAACCAATCTTGGAACTATTTTTAAAAGCTCTCTTTCCCCTCCCCCTCTGGGCTCCGGCTGGGCTGGCCAGCTGCCCTCTCCTGCCTTGCCTTGGAGCTAAGCTGGCTCTACGTTCTGTTCCTCCTCCCCCACAAGCAAAGTCCTGGGGGCTCCCAGCTTGTCCCCACTCTGGCAATTCTGTGGCCTGAAGGGACCCTTGTCTGCAGGGGCAGCCTGCTCTCTGGGCAGTGGGGATGGGCCGGCCGCTCATCAGGCAAGTGGATTTTTCCAGCTCTGAAGGGGGCCTGTAGCTCTGAGTGCTGGCTGCCTTGTGGCTCTGGCCGGGCCTCCTTGGATGGGAGGCGCTGTGGCTCCTAGTGGTGTCCCCAGCCTGGCCCAGCTGCCTGGCTCTGCGGTGAAGGAGCGGATCTCCCTGTCCGAAGGAGGGCAGGCTGTGCCTCCCCGCTTTCTCGACAACCCGGCTCGGTCCTTGCCTGGGCAGCAATCCTGGGGCTGAGGGCGGTTGCCCTGGCTGCTCTTGGGCGTTCTGCATGGTGCTTTAGGCAGCATTGCTGGGGGAGGGGGCTAGGAGCCACTGCCCTCTCGCCGCAGGAGGAGGAGGTGTGCTCTTCCCTCCCCACGCACAGAGGGGGGGGGGGGGCATCAAGCTGCTGTGCTGTGCTGTGCTCCCCAGTCAGATGGCAGGAAGAAACGCTTTGCTTGAGTGGTTTAGGCATCTCTCCCTGCAGCCCCCTCTGTTATCCAGAGTTGGCCCAAGCTGCCAGCGTGGTTGAGAATCCTGCTGCTTTCCCTCCCCCTCTGTGCAGCAGGAGAGTCACACCAATCGCTGATGGGAGGGCCCGTGGGTGCCCTGACACCAGCTCCCTGGGCCTGTGTTTAACTTGTAGCCTGCTGGGAACCGGCCTAGCCGGTTTCTCTGTATTCCCCCTCTTCTTCCTCCTCCTCCCTGTGGCCTTGAGCCAGCCGGGCGGGGCTCTGGCCTTTCTGGGCTAATCCCTTGCTGGAGTGGTTGGGCATGGAGGCGACTGGCAGCAGTGTCCCTGGTGCCAGCTCTAGACTGGTCCCTGCCTTGATGCTCCCCAGACTGGCCAAAGCCATTGGACCGCGCTGCTTGCCTGACCTTAATGCAGAGTTGCTGGGTCAGTCTGTGCTGACTGCAGAACAAAGGCGTCTCTGCTGTGGTAAAGCGGGGCTCTGGGGTGTCTAAACATTTGTGCTTAAAGCTGCCAGGGGCTTGGCTGAGTTGAGCTGGGTTTCTCCTGTTCCTACATTGGTAGCAGCACTAGAGTCTCTGCCTCGCGGGGTGGGGGGTAGTGGAGAAGGTCCTGGGCTTGGTCCTGGGAAGTCAGGGTTCAAATCCTGCCCTAGCCATGAACTCAGTGGGGGACCTTGGGCAAGTCACAACCTCTCAGCCTCAGTCCCCCCTCTGTAAAATGGGAGTGTGTGAGAGTGTCCGTCCTTCCCTGTGCGTTCACCTCACCCTTCTCCATCTTAGATAAACCCCCTGGGCAGGGACCTGTCTCTAATAACAGTTGTAAAGTGCCAGGTGCACTGCTGGCACGATAGAAATGATGAATAATAATAATAATTAATAAACCTTGAATAATCTCATGAGCCCAGAACTGGGCTAGAGTGGCTCCCCCTCCTGAGGGGCCGGGGCTTGTTTGCTGTTTCTGCCTGGCTGCTCCTGCTTTTGCAGGGTCCTTAGAGGTTGTACAGTGAATGGACACCGGACACGGTTGAGGCAGTGTGGGTGGGTGCTCGGGGGGGACAGAAACCTCCTCCCCGCACCAGTGTGCCTCTCTGGGGAGCCGCAGTGAAAGGGATGCAGGGGAGCCCCGGCTGAGCCAGCAAGGAACACGGACATGGCTACCTGCTGTCATACCCTAGGGCTGGGACGGCGGCTGAGGCTTGTTCTGACCAAGCCACCCTCATGCCAGGAAACTGGACTCCTTGGGGGGGGGCGTGTGCACTCCAAGGCTTCGGCAAGAGGCGGGAAGGCCTGTTCCCCGCAGTGAGGGGGAGAGACCCTCCTGCAGACATTCTGGACAAGGTGCTGTTGGTTCCAGATCCTCGGATGCCTGCTTTGCTGTTCTGGTGTGACAGAAGCTGGCTGGGGAGTCTGATGTCGTGTTTCTCTCTCGCTCTGTGCAGAGCGCTGTTTGACTATGACAGGACCCGAGACAGCTGCCTGCCCAGCCAGGGCCTCAGCTTCTCCTACGGGGACATCCTGCACGTTATCAATGCCTCGGACGATGAGTGGTGGCAGGCAAGGCTAGTGACGCCTCACGGAGAGAGCGAGCAGATCGGGGTCATCCCAAGCAAGAAGCGGTGAGTGTCCTGGCCTGAGATTCACGTAGATCTCCTCTTGCCTTGGTTGCCATCCAGTGCCCCCACTCCCATGGTTGGGGCTGTAGGCAGGTCCCTGAAGTCAAGGCCGGGAGAGGAGTGCTTGCTCCAGAGAATCTGCCTCCCTGGTCTTGGTGCGAGCAGGCCTGCTGTCGTCTCCTCCAATGTGAAACCACAGAACCTAGAAAAGAGGAACTGGCTAAGCACCCACTTCCGTGCTGGTGGTTTCTGTGGGCACGTTGGGATGCTCTACTTGCTGTGGTGCTTGGGGGGGGCAGGGTCTCCAGGCACCAGCTCAGTCTTGCTGCAAGCCAGTGTGAGATGCCTAGGATCGTCCCACCCCATTTCCCAAAACACCCTCCTGCTACCCTCGAGGCAGCTGTGGGGATTCCCTGGGCTCTCCCTAAAGGGACGTAGCCATCTGGTCCATGCCCTGGGCGGCTGTGCCACCTCTCCAATTCTAAGCCCTGGCGGCAGATGTGAGGTGTGCTTGCCGATCATGCCCTCTAATAGGGGGGGCGTGTGTGTGTGTATGTGTATCTCCCCCCCCCCCCCCCCCACACACACACACTGAGTGGAAGTGTCAGTGGGTGCATGCTCACAGCCATCCTGTGCAGCATTGGCAGGGGCAGCTCTGGGGCGCAGCATCAGGGCTGGGGAGCACCGTACAAGGCACTAGGGAACTTTCCCTCTTTGATTTGTAATCAGGGTCGAGAAGAAGGAGCGGGCACGTTTGAAAACGGTCAAGTTCCATGCCCGGACTGGCATGATAGAGTCTAACCGGGTAAGTGCTAGTGACTTGGGGCCGCGGGCGGTTGGGGTTGGCCGGAGCCCGCGGGGCAAGCTCAGGATGAGAACAGGCTCTAGGCAGGGCAGGGCTGGGCTGCTCCCGATGGGCTACGCAGTAAATTGGGGACAAGCTGCAGCTGGCGAGGCCCCCTGGGATCACGCTTGCGTCTGGGCTGAGTGAAGAGAGCAGGAAACGGCTGCCCAGCGTTGGCATTTTGTGGAGCGCTGGTACTGGTAGCTGTTGTTCTGCAGAGCTCCCTGTGCGCTGCACGGGGCCTGTGGCTGGCGCATGGGGGGACATGCCTGCCAGAGGACTGCGCCGGGAGCTGCGTAGGGACCGCTCGTCATGCCATGGTTAGTCACCTTCCCATCCCTAAAGCACATTTTTCTCCTGCATTAGTTTCCATATAATCTCCATGATTTTGTTTGTGAGGTGGCTGCCCTGACGTGACTCATCATTGTCTCTTCATTTTAATTTTTCTTGCATGCTTTAAATTCCATTATTTTTTTTTCTGTCCTCCCTTCCATCTCCATGTTCTTCAGTCGATCAAAACGAAACGTAAAAAGAGTTTCCGCCTCTCTCGAAAGTTCCCATTTTACAAGAGCAAAGAGAACATGGCCCAGGAGAGCAGCGGACAGGACCGTAAGTATCAGCTGGCCAGAGAGGAGCCGCTGCCACCACCACAGACATGAACCTCCCCATGTGCCAGCTGCCAAGAGCCGCTAGTCCCAGCATGGGGCTCCTGGAAGGAACCGGCTTCCAGATTCTGCTGTGGGAGTCGCATCAGCTGGCAGGAGGGTACAGCTGGCTGGGTGTGTCTGGAGGAGATGGGGCTCTGGCAGTCACGGCTTGGGCTGTGGGAGAGGTTCCTGACTGCCCCAAGCAGCCTGTCAGCTCTGCTGCTCCCTTCCTGTCTCGGGGGGAGATGGAGGCTTTCCTGGCACCTGCCCATCTAGGAGGATCCATGGTGTTTTGCTGCTTCCAGCCTGTCCTGCTGTGGCAAGCTCAGCCAGACTGGCCTATTGGGAGAACCCAGCAGTGCCCCCACTCTGGGACGGGACCCACTCCCCCTGCACACAGCAGTGGGCGTGGCAAAAGCAAAGGGGCCCGTCACCCAGCGAGCCCTTTGCCACCAGGGCAGAATTCTATGGTCGTTTGTGTCGGTTCGTGGCTGGCAGGGCAGCTGCGTGATGAGTGGATCTAGGCTGTGACTGTGCTTCTTGGCGGGGCCTGGAACGGTGCCCAATCCGTCGAGTCTCTCGGGGGCCTGGGGGGCTGCCAGCTTCCTGACCCATCAGCACTCTCAGCCAGGAGCTCTGGCTCTGCTGTCTCCCTGGGTGGCTGGAGCATCCCTGCCTGGCTACTCAGACTTGCCCAGGGCGGCGGCGTCCCCGACACAAGCTCCGGGTTTCTCTCCCTGGCTGCTGGGAGCGGGAGCCTGGAAAAGATCTTGAGTTCTCTGGCGCTTCACAGGGCTGGGAGCCATTCCACTGAGTTCTTGTTAGAGATGGAAACGCTTGCAGCAGCCTCCTACCCACCCCGTTAGCCTCCCACTGTCCTCCTCCTGACTTTGCTTGGGGAGCCTCACCCCCTCTGGGCCATCCTACCACCAGGAGGAGGAGCTGGTAGAAGGCAGGAGAGTAGCCCCGTTCCAGAGGGCCTGGCCACTTCTGCCCAGGCCAAGAGTATTCTGCAAAGGTGCTGTGGGATAGGTGCCCAACATCGCAGTCTTGGGTACGCCTGCGGCTCTGGGTGCCCCGCCGGGGGTGGCTGGCCAGGAGACAGGAGCTGTGTACAGATGGGCTGTAGGGTCTGCGTTGGCAAAGCCACTTCTGGAAAGGAGTCTTAACCGCACTTGCAGCGCTCAGCTGTTCTGCACTCCTGTCACTAATGCTCACCTGGCTCTGTCTTCCCCCTCCCTTCTCTCTCTCTCTCTCTCCCCACTGCCCTCTACTCTTCCCCTCTCCCCCCTCTGTCTCACTGCCCACTCTCTCCCTTCTGGCTGGCTGTGAATCAGGACTTCCCTGGGTTAAGTGACGATTATTATGGAGCAAAGAACCTGAGTAAGTGGAATCTCAATGCACCGGTTTGCTTTCCCTTTCTGGCATGCATGGGGCTGGCAGGCAGGCAGGCAGCGAGCTGGAGGTGTGCTCGGTACAGCGAACGGAGACACCTGTACCTCAGGGAACATTCTCGGGACAGTTCCATAGTTTTGAACACGTTGCCCTAAATGCATTTAAAAGTGCTTGGGCCCGTTCCAAGCCAAGGCTGTCCATGGCCCCTACACAAGAGAGAGCTGGGGGCGGGGGCACCTGGCTAACAACCCTGGCTGAGACCAGCTCTTTCCAAGCGCTTTCATGGCAAAGCCCAGCCCAGGTTCCCAGGGGAGGGGGGCACAGCATGGGAATGGCGTAAATGAGCAAGGCCCCGAACTCTGTGTCCTGTCATCGTCTCGTCTCTGTGAGTCTCTCTCTCTCTCTCTCCCTCCCCCCGCTTCCCAGAGGCTCGGGTTAGACCCTCCTGAGCTGCAGCTGGCTTGGGAGTGCCACATCCATCCCCTAACTTCACCTGCATGCGATGCCAGACCCACCCTGTCCTTCCTTTCCCTCTCCTCTCTCCCCACCCCTGCGCACAGTTTCTGGCTGCAGGACGGTCCTCTAGGGGCTGCCAAAGCAAAGTCTGTAGGGGCAGGGCCTTGCATGCTGTCTGCACCATCCCCTGCCTGCACCTCCCTGTCAGGCCCTGCTGCTCAGGGACTGAGCTGTCTGGGCCACGCAGCCCCCACCCTCAAAGAAGCTGCCTGGTGAGGTTCCAAGCTCCAGCCGTTACAACTCCCTTGTCATGGGCGCTAGAGTAGGATGTACAGTTCATTTCACGCTCCACCAGCATGGACAGGAGTTCCCTGGTCCAGCTTCCCTCTGATCTTTCTCCTTCTCCCCCCCCCCCCCAAATCTTGTCCTGTGGTCGCCAGCATTTGGTGGCTGTCCGTCTCCCCTCCCCTGTGCCGTTGGTGAGGTCCTGCCTGGCACGGGTTCTGAATCGGGGTCTCTTTCTTGTTGGTTTGCAGAGGGCGTGACGTCCAACACCAGTGACAGCGAGAGCAGTTCCAGTAAGTGTCTCACCCCCCCTTCCCCTGATGTGTCCTGGCCTCTGTGTCCCCATCACTCACCCCCTGTGTTGTCCTGATGGTGTTTCCTGTTCGGAGGCTGATTCCTTTGGCCACTTGCCCTGCAGGCCCATGGGATGTTGTGGCTGGCTCCTGCTAGTGGAGGTGAGCTCCTTTGCTGGGGCTGGTGCAGGGTGACTGCTTGCTGAGGTGGGAAGGGGCTCGCTCAGCTGCTAATGCCCAGGTGGCACCAAGCGGCCCTGCTGTGGCTTGGATACAGCTAGGCGTGGGCTCCCTCCACACGTGGGGAGTGGGGCTGTGTGCAACTTTCACAGCTGAGAACTGTCCTCCCTGCTGGGGGCAGCCTTGCATGCTCATGCTGCGGACAGAGCTCCTGTAGCCAGTGTCTGCTCCTGCCTCCACGCTGGAAGGCTGGCTGTGCCCTGGGAAGGGAGTATAGGTTCAGGGGACAGGCTAGCCCCTGCTCCAAGACTGATCCGGCAGCAACTGGGCTTTGCAGTCTCCTGTGTATGTGATGGGAGTCCCTAGGGGACAGAGAAAGCAGGCATGGGCTGAGCCGGCGCTTAGACGCAGAATCCTGCCTTGGGAAGCCAGCCTGCGAGAAGCGTCTCTGAAGCAATCCCCTTGGCAGGAGCCCCCCCCACTAGGACAGAGTGGCTCCCTTGCCTTGGCTTCTTCCAGCCACATGGCTTTGTGCTTGAAAGACAGCTTGAAACTTGGATGGTCCCTCTTGGCTTCTCATTCCTCTCAGACCCGTTAGCTCATTTTAAACACCCGTTTCCCCTGCAGGCAGCTGCCTTTGTACAGTACCGCTTCAAAGAAAGGGAGGTTCAGGAGGCGGTGTGTTTCTTGGCCTGTCTTGGAGAAGGACTCATTCCTCCTCAGTGCTAGCCATCCTGCTGCGCTCAGCCCTGGAAAGGGGGGGGGATGAGAATTCCCTTTGACTGTCTGGCATCCGAGAGCATCCTTCACTCCTCTGCTCTGTCAGATTCCAGCGACCACGGTATTACTCTTTTCCTCAGTGGCTCCGGCTCTCTGGCATCCTCTTGTCCGTGGGCCCAGCTCCAACAGGCAACTTCAGCCAAAGACATGGCCGCTTAAGTCTTTGCCTCGCTATTTATTTAAGGGCATTAGGCCAAGAAGACTCATCTCCAAAAGGAGCTCTGTGTCCCCAAGTCCCATGGGACTGGTCCGTTGTGTTACTGATAGCCTAACGCAGTCTGCTGGTGTCTCCTCACAACTCTACTGGATTCTGATGACCCAGGCCTCGTCTCAGACTGCTAGCATGATCCAGCTCTTGATCACATGTTCTCCTGGCCTTCCCTGCTGCAACCCTCCCTGCGAGCACTGATCTGCCCCGCCCCACAATGTTGTGCGCCATTTGGTTAGACAGTTACCCTGCTGCATGCTTCCTTGACCCTGATCAGAATGCCCCCATTGCTACGGTACCTCGACTGCTGGCCCTGGCGGGGACCTTGCAAGTGCCTGCGTCTCCTTGGATACCGCTGCCCCGAACCACAATTCTCACCTGACACCAGGCACCCAGTAGAGCATCCTCCCTGGCATTGCAACCTGGCTGCACTGGACTCGGAGCACTTTGAACATCCCTCTCCTGAAGGTTTTGGGCCTGGCAGCGATGGCTAGTGGAGAACAGATTTCCAGTGAACTCTGCTGATACCGAGGAGCCTTTGCCTCATCTCTGCCGCCATTGGAGCTTGGGTTTTCCAGCGGCTCCCTGGGAGGGAGTCTCACTGCTACCTGCTCTGCTTGATTAGGTCAAAAAAGAAAAAAATCTGATTCCATGTTTGGTCTGTGGGGAGACGGTGGCTCTAGCTGCTTCTTGATGTCCATTCTCTCTAGCCTGCGTTTTGTGGGATGGGTGGGATATCAACGTGTTACGCTGCGCACCCCCCCGCCCACCCCATATTCATGTAGGCCAGTGCCTCTGTGGGAACACGGTCTCCCCAAGGTGAGGCCGGACAAAGTTGGCAGCGTTACAAGCCACCGCTCCTCCACCGTGGTGGTGCTTGGCCCTATGTCTCCTTTCACCTGAGCCAGGCAGCCCCCTCCAAGCCCTGCCCCTTTCATTGAGAGGACTAAGTCCTTGAGAAGCAGAGGGATGGCTAACCCTGTCTTTTCTCAGCAGATTCTAGCTTGTTTCCCTCCCACCCTCCAAGCCCATTCCACCCAAGGTGTGTGGCTTCTCATCACTCTGTTCCAGAGATCTGTAAGGGCCACTTTGTGGTGGTTCTACAAGGCACTGTGCCCCAGGGGGTAGGGCCTAGGTCTGATGCTCGTCTGCAGGCAGTCTTTGGTGCTCTGTACTGCCCGCTATGCTCCCAAAAGTGGGAGTGGGCAGAGGCATTGGAAAGCGAAATAAATACAGATTATCAATAACCCTAGTTTCCCTCTGTGCTGTCCATTGATGCATTTCCACCAAAGCTTTGAGAAAGCCACTCTGCCCCTTTGGACATGGCCTAGAAGCACAATGAAATGTGCTTGGGGGAGGGGGTAGTTACCACCCCAGCAGCTGACTGCTTCAGAGAAGCTCCAGTCGATGCAAGCACAGCCCCAAATGGGAGACTGGACAGTGTGAAGATGTAGCCACATTACACAGCCAGAATCTCTCGCGCCTCCTCTCCCCTCCCCACTTCCACCCAGAGGCCCACGGGGAGCCCTTCCCTCTCTGGGTGCTGACCACAGGTACTGCCTGAGTGCAAGGCACGTGGGGACTGGGAAGCCTGGATGTTCACCTGCTTCTCCCTGGCTCTCTCTTTCAGAAGGACAAGAAGACACTATTCTGTCATATGAACCAGTGACGCGGCAGGAAAGTAAGTCGGGGGCCTCTGCTTCCTTAGTGTCAGAGTGGGATGAACCTGTGACCCCTGGGCTCCACTTGGCCCTTTCAGTGTAGGATGAAAAGCAATAGCTCATTTGTCTGCCTTCCCCTAGGGCAAGAGTTGAAGGGAGAGTGAAGCTACCCCCAAAGCTAAAAATACTGTCCCTCTGCCTGGACTGGCCCCTCTTGTACTAAGCATCCCCACAGATGTCTGCATCACTGGGCTGGGATCTCTCTCTCCGGCAGGCTGGGTGGACTCCTGGAGGGAGGTTCTTGTCCTGCAATGAGGTTACTACCCCAGAGGCAGAGAGCACTGGGCTTGGAATGATGTCCTGTCCCTGTGGCCCAAGGGGAGGCTGGGGGAGCAGCTCCTAGGATTAGAGGCTGAGTCACATGCTTGTGGGTTTTGTCATTACCAGTTCACTATGCAAGGCCAGTGATTGTCCTGGGACCCATGAAGGACAGAGTCAATGATGACCTCATCTCTGAGTTTCCACACAAGTTTGGCTCCTGTGTGCCACGTGAGTGCTGGTGTGTGTCTGTCCAGTGCCCCGACCAGAGAGGCTGGCATGCCTAGGAGATTCCTGGGCAGGCAAAAGCCTTGGGTGGGGGGAGCTGTCCAGCCACTGACGGTCAATATCTTATGGATGGGAATTTGGAAACGGATCTGGAAAGATGTCTGGTGGGGAGGGGAGATGAGCAACTTTGCAAGATGGCCGAGGGCAGCACGATGAGGTCTGTAAGATCAGGAGCAGTGAAGTGGGCTACGTCAGGCCTCTCAATGACACAGAGGCGGGCACAGTAACCCTGCGCGACTAGTTGGTTGGTGGGGGCTATGATCTCATGCAGGGGCTTGAAAGAACTGCAGGAAACCAAGGTGGCTGCATAAGGATCTTGTCAAAGACCTGAAAGCCAGGAGACAAGGAAAAGGACAGTCCCAACGAGTGAGTCAATAGGAGCAGCACCAGCCTTGGGACAGAATGAGTTTGAATAAGCTAATCTGCACCTGGGAGCCTGGGCCTTGGCCGCTGTGGCAAAGGGCTAATGGAAGCCATGCTGGGGTGGAGCCATTTCCACGGATGGGAGGAGTGTGCAGGCAGTCTGAGCAGGAGGAGGAGTGACAAGACACACTGCAGGCGCAGAGACCAAGTGGGCTGGGAGCAATAATTACGGGAGGGAATTCTTCAGCCATTGCTAGACAGGGTCAAACTGAAAGATCTTGTGATCCTGAAGGTGCCTCTTTTCCAGACACTACTAGGCCTCGACGCGAGAATGAGGTGGACGGCCAGGACTACCACTTTGTTGTGTCCCGGGAGCAGATGGAGAAGGACATTCAGGACAATAAGTTCATTGAAGCTGGGCAGTTCAATGACAATCTCTACGGGACCAGTATCCAGTCGGTGCGGGCGGTAGCAGAGAGAGTGAGTGGACCCATCCATCTCTGCGGTCTGTCCCATGCCCAGGAGTGGTGTAGAAGCAAGTGTCCTGTGCGCTTGCAAACCGCGGGAGCTGTAATCTTCCCCTGGGCAGTTCCGTGTGTGTGGTGTTGGGGGGGGTTGCTGCCTCCTGCAGGGAGAGGGGCAGCTCCCGTGTGTGTGGTGGTGGGGGGGGGGGTTGCTGCCTCCTGCTTCTTGCAGGGAGAGGGGCAGCTCCCATGTGTGTGGTTTTTGGGGGGGTATGGCTGATTGGTTCCCTGCTCTACCGTTCCAGGGGAAGCACTGCATCCTAGACGTGTCTGGCAATGCCATCAAGAGATTGCAACAAGCACAACTTTACCCTATTGCCATTTTCATCAAGCCAAAATCCATCGAAGCTCTCATGTAAGTGCCCCCTCACCGCTAGAGGTATTGCTATATGCTAGGACAGAGGAGTTTGCTCTCCTTGAGAATTTATTTCCCAGCAGAGATGAGCCAATGACGGCCTCCAAGTGAGTGCTCCCTCAGTGCCCAAGGCGGGAGGAGAGGGAGGGGCGCACACACGGCACTTCCCCATCCTCCTTTGCTGCTGAGAGACTGGAGGTGCCTGGCCGGACGCTGGGCCACAAGGGCTCTCCAGAAAGCTGCCCATGGCTATAGGCTGGCAGCCGTGGCCAGACTCTCTCGCTGAGCACAGCCCTGAAAAACCCTCTCATGGAAGATCCTGTATTGCCAACTGCTTCTGGCAAGGCCTTCCGGATGCCCATCCCCTTGGAATCTCCCGGGACTCCATGACGAGTTTCCTGAAGAGCGCCTCGTCGATGGGATACCTGGGGAGCTCTGTGGAACGGGCCTGTGCTCCAGAATTGCTGAGATCCGGGCTTGGCTGGCCTGGGTATGGATGTGCTGAATTGGGGACTCGGTGCCCCCATGCAGATCTCTGTAGGGAGGATCTAGCCTGTGGTTTTCTTGTCTGCGTCTGGCAGGGAGATGAACCGGAGGCAGACGTACGAACAAGCCAATAAGGTCTTTGACAAAGCCATGAAACTGGAACAGGAGTTTGGAGAGTATTTTACAGGTGAGACCCCTGAGCTGGCAGCAGAGAGATGCGGCCACCTTGCTGCAGGGCTGTGGGGATTCCCGGCTCGCCTGCTGGGCTCCAAGAAAGTGAGGCGTGTAGTGTGAGTGGGGAGGGAAGACCGACTCTCTCTCGAGTGAGCTGCCTGCAGGAGGAGGAAGTGGCGAGAAGGGCGGCGGGGAGCCGGCCGAGACCGAGGTAACGGAGAGCGAGTCTGTGGCTGGTCAGCTGGCTCTGGCTGATGAAGAGGGCTGGTACCAGGCTGTGTTCAGGGATTTGCTGTGCTGCCCTCGCTCTCCCGTAACTGGCTTTGTTTTCTCTTTCAGCCATTGTACAAGGAGACTCTCTGGAGGAGATTTATAACAAAATCAAACAGATCATAGAGGACCAGTCTGGCCACTACATTTGGGTCCCATCTCCTGAGAAACTCTGAAGACACCCCCCCCAATTTCCTATGAGCAGAAGAGGAGACCCCTCCCCAGCCCTCTGCCTCGATGGGGGAGGGGGGACTCGGCCCCTTTTTTAGATTGTTGCAAAATTGAGTTTTCTAGTCCTGTTTCTTTCGTTGGGATGAACCAATCTCACTCATCATGTGACTGTCCCCGCCATTCCTGCATGGACCTTCCCGCTGCTCCCTTAGAGACAGAGGAGACCCCATTCAAGCCTCGTTTTTTATTATTAAGAATTGAACCAAGGAGTGTGACGGGAGGTGGCGGCGGCGGTGGCAGCAGCTGAGGGCTGGATAAAAGAACAGCTGAACCAACAGGCCATGTGTGAAAGAGGCACGGCCTGGCGTTCCCAGGGCCCTTCTCCAAGGGTGCATCGCGCAGCAGGGCAACAGGAGGAGGGAGCGTGTCTTATTTATCTGTATATGTAATTTATATATAATATAGAGAGATATTATATATATATTATATGTGTGTGCACTAGAAAACCTGAGACTTCCTATATGGTACTCTACGGCAAGGATCTATCTGTCAATGCTGCCATGTCCCAGCTTGTGGGAGCCACTGGGCATGGGGACAGTAAAATGGTACGGAGGCTTTGGCTGCTCGTCTGGTCGCTCTTCTGAGACGGTGCCGACCGCACCAGGACCTGCAGAGCAGACAGTGGGCTGCTTGGAGTGAGAGTGGAAAATGCTACGTGTTAAATTGCACATTGTTTTACACGCCACCTGATGTGTTTGCATGAGAGAATTTTGGGGTTTTTTTAAGCTGATGTTAAAACCAAAACTTTGTTGTGTTGCTGTGTTGGCTTTTTCATTTTTCCAACTTTTTCATTTTAATAATGAACTGAACGGGTACAAAATCCAGTTTTTTAACTTATTTTTAAAGATGGCTCCATTGTAAATAGACTCCAGACCCAGCTTTTGTAATTAGGGACTAACCTGCCGATCCTGTGGAATGAGTTGTGCCAACGAGCCAAGGGCATCCATCCGCTGGTGTCGTGGCTGTGGCTCTGGGGAGCAAAGGTTTTCCAAGGGAAGCATGCTGGAGTCCCTGCAGCTGCAAAGGTGATGGAACAGGCTGTGCCTGTGATGAGAAGCCTAAAACGTCCCAATTCCGTCATGGAATTCAGGGCAGACGTTAGAATTTTGCACGTGCCAGCCCTGAGCTAGCTGCTTCCTCTGTCAGACATGGTGCCCCTCCTCCCCCTAGGGCAGCGTGCTCCTTACGGGTACGGGAGGTGGGGTTTCCCAACACGGTTTCTGAAGAAGTTCCATTACTGGATTGGGATTCTGCCACTAAGTTTGCTAGTCGTTTGTTGGACGCGTGGGACTACATCAGGGGGTGCTCTGTCGTGGCCGAGCAAACTGTTAGTCTTCCATGGATGGAGAGGTGCTTGCTTGCTCCACCTTGTGACCTCTCTGTGGCTTGTCTAACTCCTCTTTGAATGTACTGGGGTTCCAAGCGCTGGCCACATGTCCGGGAGCGAGGGAGGTCACACTCCAAGCATGAGCAGGCATGTCCTAGCGTCTCATTTCCATGAAAGGAGGGAGTGGGGAGATGATGCTGTGGAAGGAAGCCAAGGGCCACTCCTCAAACTGCAGCAGGCGAGGGAGCTGTCATTCGGTGTCTCTTGCACGCAGGCCTCCATGTTAGCACGGGGGAGAGCTGCTGTCATCAACGTGTGGCGATTCCTGCGGGTAAGCAAGCAGCTGCTACGCGCTCTCAAGACTGTGAAGTGGAAGCTGGTTCTGCACTAGTCTCTGGGGTGGAGCTGACTTGTGCCTCCTTATGGGTTCTGCTGCTCTCATCCTTGGGAGTTTTTGGACTGAAATTGGAAGCTGCTCTGGAGAGGCTAGACACAATGTTCCAGCTCCTTTTCTTTTTTAATAGCCTGCCCCGTGTCTTCTAGTCCCATGGAGGAAAGGCCCACGTACTCCATGGCATAGCTGAAAGCATCCAATCATGAGGACACTAGTGGGCTTACCAGTGTTTCTTCCAAGGAGACATATATTTTTAATAAACAGAACGTTGCAATGAAATCTATCTTGAAATCTCAGAATCTTTCTTGTAGCAATCTTGTGTTGGGTGGCCCCTGCCTGTCACAGGGCCAATTGGGGCAACAATTGTAACCAACCAAGGAATCGGAGCTTAATGGGCCAGAGCCAGGAAATGTTTGAGTTGCTTCTCTGAAAGCCGAGCACTAGAAGTGGGATAGGCAGGCAGTGTGTGTGGAGAGGGAATTACCTACCACTGCTGCAAAGGGGGCTAGTATTTGCTAATAGGAGTATGAGGGTACATGACCATGGCCAGAATCTGCAGCACTACAACTGGGAAATGATTAGGAGAGACACTGAAACCACTTTCCCACCTCCCCCCAATTGTGGCTGCAGGAGGGAACACACCAGGCAGAATCTGCCCAGGGTTCAGCCAGTCTGAAAGCACCCCCCACCCCCACCCCGATACAGAGCAGGAATCCAGCTCTCTGTGTGTGCGCGCAGGGGGGGCTTTCAGACTGGCCACACCCTGGGCAGATTCTGCCTGGTGTGTTCCCTCCTGCAGCCACAATGGGAGGGGGTGGGAAATGGTCTGCCAGACTGATACCCCGTTTTACAAATCGCTTGTGCTGTTTCTGCTCGCTCCTGAGACCAGACTGCCTTTTTAAAGCTGTGCAAAAAGTGAAGGCTGTTTTAGCACAAAGCCCCCATGCTGCTGCATGCAGCCAGTTTGGAAAGGCAGCGTGGGCTGCATTGTGCACTGCTTTCTCTGCTACACTCCCCACTTCTGCTGCAGGGAAGGGTACGGGGGCGCAGGAGCGAGACTGCCTGACTTTGCTCCAAACTGCTGGGGCCTGGTGACATTGAACAGAACCACCGTTCCCCTGGTTTGTGTCCAAGAGAGAAGGGGTGGGAATGCTTTGTGCTGGCGGCATTGAGCAGCACTGCACAGAGGGCCCAGGAGAGGAGCAGGGCTGGCGTGTTGGGTGGCACTTTGGGCCAATACCTGACCTTGGCAGGCACAGGGTGACTGTAAAGCTTGTGCGCCTATTCCCCTGGGCTCTGTATTCACAAATCATTGTATTGGTCCCTGTGCAGACCACGCCCTCCTATCTGTAATTATCACCTCTGGAGAGGGTGCTTTGCTTTCACTGCACGTGGAGTAACCCCTCCTGTCTGATCGCTCTGGCCCCAGAGCAACGACTACCTTATCTGCTCCCAGCAGCTATCAGCCTTCCCCTGAATCCATTTCATTGTAGCATCTCTGCTCTTCCTTTGGGGGGTCCAGGGTGTGCAAGAGGCAGAGAACCTGCTCTCCTACCACGACAGCAACGGAATTCCTCTCCCGCCAGAGAAGAATTAAGCCAGGAGCTCTTGGCACAGGATTTGGAGGCTGTGTATGGGCTTGGAATGCAGTTTATTGTGTTTAGTAGGACGCTTGTACAAGACATGCAGCATCTCATGGAATAGGGCTCTCTACAGGAAAGTAAATGCCTTTAAAAGTCTGACACAGAAGTGATGGAGAGGAGCCTGGCTTGGATCATGTATGTTTCCTGCTGCTCCCATTATCCACCGGGCCTGTGGGCTATTCTTCATGGAATGGGAACGTCTTGGCTCTGTCGAGTTTATCCAGGACTTCGCTGTAAAGGCTGATCATCTGGAGAAGAGAACCGCCAAGAGGCTTCTGAGTGAGGAGACCGGAAAGCCGGTGGTGCTAAACACTGCAGTGATGGATGCCTTTGCGCGGGGCGGGGCGGGACAGAGAAGCATACTGAGCTGTGGTCTCCCAGGCACGGTGCTTACAGCAGTAGGCACAGCTCTAGAGTGGGTCTACTCCCCCTCGCCGTGTGAAACCCAGCCCTGACCAGGAACAGCCAGATTAGCAGAAACCCTTCGCTCCTGTACATCCCTGCCCCTGCTGCCTGTGGGGTCGGTCTCCCACCAGCAATCCCTGGAGGAGGCCCAGAGCCGTGGCCGTATTAGGCCGTGCCCCCAGCCAGCCTGAGGCAAGGTGCTGTATGCCAGCTCTGGCCCACTGGCTGGGAAGTGGGCCCCTGCCTTCCCCAGCCCCTTGCTCCTGCTCACCTGAGTCTCGTAGCTGCTCTTCAAGGTCCCCAGTTGGCTGAGGAAGCGCATGCCCAGTCCACACCACTGCTCAGCCTCCTTGTACCGGCCGGCACTGTACTGAAATATCCCGGTGTTCCAAGCTCGGCTCATCAGCCAAAGGGTTTCCACCTCGGGGTAATCACCCTGCAATTTATTTAAACTTACACCCCTGCTGGCTCAGGGCAGCTTACAAAAGGACACACAAGTAGATAACAATTCCCCTTCTAAAAGAAAGTTTTTGTTGCCTCCAGAAACCTGTGGGAGAAGCGAGTTCTACCGCGAACACCCCTTCCGGCACCCCCTGGCCGTGTGAACTGGCAGGTGCTATGCACAAGAGGGCGCTGCTGGCTAACTGGAGGGATTGCGATGGGGCGCAGTGGGAGAGGCAGCTTTCAATAAGCAGCAAGGAGAAGTCGAGGCTTTCTGGCAACCCTGCCAGGCCTGGGGTCATCTGGCTTTGTTGCTAGAGCAACAGGGTGAGGAGAGGAGCCTTTCCCTGCCCTCAAGCCTCATCCTTATGGAGTCTGGCACCAGCTTCTGGTCACAGCAGAGACAGGACTTAGTGGAGTATGGAGCCTCTGTGCTTTGTGAAGCTTCCTGTGCCCAATACTGTCTCAGACAGGAAACCCGATTGCACGGGCATTATGCTGGTCCAGCCTGGCTGCTCTGGTCCTGTGGAGGCACACGGGTCAATACGAAGTGTTGGCAGAGCAGCAGTAAGCTGTTCCCCCCAGCTCCTGGAGAGGGAGACAGCCCAGCAGCAGACGGTCCAGGAGGCTAGCACCCGGGGCTTCGAAGCCCGAGGCCCCAAGAGCCTCTGGCAGAAGTCTTTGGGTAGTAGTTGCTCTTGTTCCATCCCCACCATTGTGCGTTGGGAAATAAGGCTGCCCTTGGCTCAGACAAGCCGATGCAGAGCACGGCCTGAACAGAAGAGATCTCCCTCTCCACTAAGCAAGTTCCCATGGAAACAAGGGCCCCCAAGTAACCCAGCAGCAAGTGCGGGCAGGCAGGGAGGAAAGCCAGGAATTTCACAACAACAAAGCCAGTAAGAACTTGCCCCTGGCCGACCTGGAGGCATTTGCAAAAGCAGGTTGTGTTTGCAGATGGCTGGACAGGGAACTTTGTCCGGACAATTCCTGAAGTGAGCATGTAAGCCTGGTTCCGTCTGTGTCAGGGAAAGAAACAGTCTTGGGATTTCCTAACTTGGTTCGAACCAAGGCTCTGGTGCTGGGGAAGAGTCTAGTCTGCCCAAACTCCTTTCTAAGCTCCCACTTTCTGCTCAATTTACCGTGCTGCCTAGAACACTCAAAGCATCTTCGAAGTAGCCCCACGCCTCCTCCAGGACGCAGGCATCTGTGTCTGTTATGCTGGCTGGCAGGGACAGGTGAACCAAGCTGTGCAGGCATTTGCTGAGAACACAAAGCAGATAGGAGATCAATTGAGAACCGCAGAGGAAATGCATCTTTGATTGATTCCCAAAGCAGCCAGCAAAGCAGCATCTCCTCAGCTCTGGGCAGCAGGAGGAAGGGGGCTCTGGATGTTTGTGCCCAGGGGAAGGTTCATACACAGCAGCAGAAGCAACTGGCCCAGTGCTAAGTGGGCAGACAGTTCATGGGGTCTGAGGAAAGCTGGCACTGCAAAGGGGCCAGCCTCCCTCAGGATGAGGTGAGCCAAGAACCCATAACCTGCCTCTGATGAGTGTAAGAACTCACCTGAATCTCCCAGTGTCAAGGGCTTCCTGCTTTCTGTGAAGAATCAAAGCACTCTTCAGGGCCTTCCTGCACACCGAGGGGTAATGAGCGGGGCACTCCATGGCTAAGGCTATAGCAATAAGGACGGGAGGAGAGAGACGTTATCAACAGTACTAACATCAGCTTGGCCTGTAAAACGTGGATGTGGCTGTCAGTGCTGCCCTGCAAGCCATCACCCCGGGGGCAGTAACGAGCACGGGCCAGGCCTCCCCATCACTCAGAATGGTTACATCGAGAGTTCACTAAGCGCCGGTTACCGGGCTCAATGCAGGGAGGGGAACTGTGTCCCACAGGAAGGCAGACTAAATGACCTCAAGGGGACATGTAAGGATCTCAGGTTCCCAAGATGAAGAAAGTCCATACAACACTGACTTGCCTCTCCCGTGTTCCTAACGTAATAATCTCGGGCTGCTGCTCTGGTCACAAAACCCTTGTCTGTATTTTGTATGAAGAGTGAGTGCAATCCTACCCACACTCAATCAAGGAGAAAAGATTCCACAGGACGCACCCCAGGGCCTGGTTTCTTTAAAGTACTATGGGACCCTAACCAGGGCACTTACATGCAATGGTTTCCAACGTCTTAATCTCGACTTGCGGCAGTTCCCATACCAGCTCCAGCATGTTGTCCAGGGCTGGATCGTTCAGTTTGGCTCTTGCTTCAAACTCATAAAGCAGCAGCAGTGTCTCCGTTGGATCTTTGGTGAAATCTCCTAGACGGGGAGGGAGGAGCATTGGGTGTAGTCAGTCATGCTAAGTCCGCTTGCAAAGGACAGAGCTGGTCTCTTGTAAGGTAGAGCTTTGTCCCAGCTCAGAGCTGTCCAGCCAAATTGCCTTACAGCAGCTTGCTAGTGGGCTGGATTTCACAAAATTCTCTTGTCGTGAGGCCAGTGAATGTATGTTCACACAGTTCATGTTGATCAGTTTGAACAGGTTTGACAGAGTTTGGAGCTGCTATTGGGGGACACCAGTCTGAAAATGTATATTTTATTTAGGATTATAAGGGCCACAGGTTGGCTGGAGCCCTAGTGTGGGTGAAATTCAGCCCACAGCCCTGTCCTAGGTTAGCCTGGTGTAAGCTATTGACTTAACCCTACACCACAAAGTAGACAGCCATAGTCCAGGCTGAACTAGACAGGGGTTCAGTGCAAAGACAGAGATGGATTTTGGGGGAGGGGGGGCATCTACTTAGATCTTGTGAAGTCTGGAAGGGCTAGTCTCCAGGAACTCACAGCTACATGAAGGCAACTGGCCCAAAAGAAAAGCTGCTATCTCTATATTCCAGAGTACAAATGCTTTTTCATCTGAATAAACGGAGACTGGATTTTGAAAGCAAAGCAGATTACTGCCTTGAAACCAGCCAATGGCTTCCTGACCTGCGACACGCTCTCCTGTGGCTGACAGGCTGCCGGGAGTGAGAAACCATTTCCATCCGACTTTGACAATCCAAGAACTTGAGAAGTAATTTTGAAAGCTGTGTTCTGTCCTCCCAGACATGGGCAGCACTGCCACAGAAGACAACGTTAAATGGGCAGCAAAATGAAGTGGAGCCTGGGGGGATGGCTCCGGCTGGGCCGAGGGCTCCACTCGTAAGCAGCAGGCCCATTCAGAAATAGCCAGTCAAATGAAACGTCCCTGCTCATGCATAGGCCAAGAAATTGGGACCTGTTACTTAAAGGGTAACATTGGTGGAGGCGGCCTTCAATCTTGGAAAAGAACTGGAAAGGAAAATGAGATCACAAAGGCTTGTCTAACAAGACAAGTGCAAGTAGAAAGTGTCTTCATTGGGATGCAGACTGCCCTTCCACGATAGAACGTTCACATCATCGGCCCCCTGCTTGGGGCTCTGAGCACACCCCCGGATTCCATGACAAGGGCGCCCGAGTCATCCAGCACATGCCCTGAGGACAGACCTGCTACAGAATGGCAGAGCAGAGGTGGCCACTCCCATAGAGAGGGAGAAGGCACATGACTGTAAAGCCAGCCTTTGGACAGAGCTCCCTGATCTTACAAGGTGACCACACAGGAGGGATGTGTGCTAACATGCCTAGGCGGAGCAGGGAACAGCCAGCTGAGACTAGAGACCCAGGCTGTCCGAATCGGGCAATGCTCCAGAGAACAACCTGGTACAACTGGAAGAAACTCAAAGGACAGGGGCATCTGCCAAGAGGAGAAGGAATAAGGTCCCGATCTGGACAACAACTGAGGAAACCAGGGTGTATCAAGGACTATGTGCCCACTAGAGTCTGTGGTAAACACGTTACTCCAGCAAGGCCAACTGGTAAGGGCCTACTGGTTCTGTGAGAGTAGGTTCAGTAAAACCGTTATTTGCTGACTCGTTCATTAAAGCTGTGGTACGGTAAATGGAAGCAGGCTGGGGGGACCAGTTGAGGAATGCACCGGAAAGGGGAAGAGTTTTAACGCAGGTTGAGCAGCAGGCTCCTGTGGACAGAAGAAGCCAGGTGTGAGACTCTCTTACCAGCCAGCATAGGGACTGAGCTTATTCACCCACCTAGTCAAGTACCTTTCCTACAACCCTGATTGCAGTAGCAGATTCTTAATGAATCACCTCCACAAACCACCCACCAGCCTTTGTGAAACAGGCAGAACGGGAGTGGAGTTTTGCCTCTCAGCTGAAGTGATAGCCTAGGATGCTGACCCAGAAAAGAGTTGACCCATTAAGAGGCAGCCTCATTGGTAAAACGCAACACAAAGAGAAGTCCTAGCCAGCGGAGCCATGTTCACGCTTGGCAGAAACAGTGGCAGCGCTGAACATGGCGCTGGGACTCCATCCCCAGAAGCAACTCACTCTGTTGGTAGATCGCAGGAACAGAACAATGACTCTCAGAACAATATCATTTTGAGAAAGCATCCCCAATAGCCCTAGTTTCCTAACTAGGCTGATATTTCAGCCACGTTCTTCAGGGCGGAGTGGAACGTGAGGTGGGAAAATGTAAAACCTACTTTTGTAGGAACTATTCAGCCACTTCATTGTGCCAAATGTATTCTCTGCTTCTGCAGCATTTCCAGAGTGGTTTCCCCTTTTTGCTGAGACACAGACACACCCTCGGTTGCCAAAACCTATTGCCCAGTCAATCAAATCCACCTCCAATACCTCCCCATGTGAACCAATTCCTGACAATCTGGCAGCCGGTTCTTTGGTAGCATTAACCACCTCTGAAGTCTGCATCCAGCTGGAGTTGCACTGTGAGCTTTCTCCTGCATTGCTCTGACACTGGAGTGCCACTACCTGTGGGCTCGGTGAGAGGTTACACTAGACTTTACCATGGAGCTGTGGCTGTTGAGGGTCACTCTCTAGAAACGGTCGTGTCTCTATGCCAGGTGTAAAATGTCTGCCCGTCCCCTCCTCTCTCACTAGTCTAGAATCCCCTCTGTGTTGACTGAAGAGAGGCCCCCAAACAGCAGGATCTCTTGTGGGGGAGGGTGCATGCGCTCCTCGTTGACAGAGCCATGCGGAACATAGGTGGCAGCGGCTGCCGCAGCTGCTTGTGAAGCAGTAGTTCTAGCTTGCATCATACTGCAGATGCAAAGGGAAAGTCCAGGAGATGGGCCTCTTGTTATCTGCAGAGAGAATCGTCTTAACGTGCCTCCTCGTAGCTGGTCAGGGACCAGTCCGCTAGTCACGGGACCCAAGGCAGGGGCTGGATTCATTGATGCGGCTCTGGTTCAGATGGGGCTACGCAGGCCTGGGACGCTGGAAGGGGACTGCTCTCTCCTCTAAGTGCTGCACGCAGAGATAGTTATCCCCTACCAGGGGTGGTGCTGTTTCTGCTTTCCCCGTTTGTATTATGTGGCTATTTGAGAATTTTACTGCCCCAAAGGCATTAATCCCAAGGGGGGGAGGGAGGCGGGGGCGGGAGGGTGTTTGTACCGTAACCTCTCAAGCCGTGTCCAGTGGACAGATCCCCTACACTCCCTTGCCCAGAGCTTTCCTTTTACAGGCTCCCCCTGGGGCTGGCAAGGCCCAGGGACACAGCACGAGTTGGGTCAGGCCTGCTCTATATTGCCTGGTGCAGGTGGACAAGTCTGGGGTTAACATACCTGGGGCTTTCATGCAGCCCCTTAGCTGGTTCAAACCCCAACACTGCCATAGCTACTGAATCAGACAACACCAAGCTCGACGGGGCTAGTAGCCTCACCCGTTCTCACAGACAATCATTTTGCCACTTAAAAGGTGCCACCCCTATTCCATAGCTTTTGGTTGCAGGAGCTGCAGCTCACCTGTTAGCTTCAGGACCTTCCAGATCTCTCTGCACGCCTGGATGTGATGAAGGGCCTGAGTCCGTAGTTCAGTCTACTTTGCAAAGGAAGAGACATTATTTTGAAATCAGTCTTAAGTCTCTGAGCGAAGTGCAGGAGAGGCCCCCAGTATTCCTGGCTGCCTAATAAATGAAGACCACACAAGACGTTTGGGTCTGGCTGTTCGAAGAAAAACACATTTCTGTGCCCTGTTCTCACCAGAGAAACCAGCAGCCTCTGCTCCAACGGCAACCCAGGCTGCTTCTCCCTCCCCTGAGAACTGTCCCCTGCTTGTCAACATCCTCCATAGGATCCTCCTAGGTTCGTTTGACCCATACGGTCTCTGGGGCAGCCAGCGTAAATGAGTTTGGCTGACCACTTCCAGCAGGATCCCATGCCCATTAGTAGGTGGTGTGTGCGCGCGTGCACACACACACACACGTTCCCCAGGAAGGAATGGGGTTCACACACACACCATCCTGCAGAGGGTGGTTGTTCCTTGTTTCTCTAGCCCTTGCAGTGCTCAGGGGGATTTACAGTCCCTGTCGAGTTCACCCTCAACAAAAGAACACCGTCAATGCCAGACTGGGTCAGGCCTGCAGTCCATCAAGCCCAGCATCCTGTCTCCAACAGTGGCCAGCTCCAGTATAGCTCAAGAGAAGTACATGGAGGTGCAACCCATCTGCTGACCACTCCCAACTACCAGCTATAAGAATTTATGGCTCTATCCTCTAAGAATTATCTAGTTTCCATTTGAAGCTAGTTCTGCTACTGGCTCTCACTGTATCCTCTAACAACGAATTCCACAACTCTATTGTCTGCTGTATTTTGGTCGTTTTAAATCTGCTGCCATTTAACTTCAGAGTGTGACCTCTTACTGTGGGGAAAGGGCAGCCAACAGCTCCCTATTTACTTTCTCCATGCCACTCATGATTTGATAACGTCCATCACATCCCCCTCAATCACCTCTTCTCCAAGCTAAACAGACCCAGCCTATTGAGCCTCTCCTCATAAAGAAGTCAAGCCATCCCTTCTAGCCTCCTTGTTACCCTTCTTGGCACCTTTTCCAGTTCTATTAGATACTTCTTGAGAGGAGGCAACCAGAACTGCACACAACATTCAAGGCGGGGTTGTACCAAAGATCTATACAGCAGCATTAGAATACTTGTATTTTCTAGTCCTTTTGCAATCATTGGCATTTGGTTTGCCTTTTTGATTGCTGCTGCACACTGAGCTCATGTCCTCCAGGAACTATCTGCAATGACTGCTTTTCCTGAGCGGTTACACCCAGATCAGAACCGAGCAGCGTGTATGTAAAGGGAGGATTATTTTTCCCTTTGTGCATCACTGACTTTGATTTGCCATTTTATAGTCATTCAAGATCCCTCTGTAGTTCCTCCCAACCCTGTGTGGTAGCCACTATTATTCCCAAATGGGAACTGAGGCTGAGAGAGAGAGACTCGCCAGTGGCTAAAATGGGATTTGAACCCTGGTCAGCCAGTCCCACTGTTAGATTACTCTGCAAAGGTCCCGTTCCGATATTTACAAGCTTCCTCTCCCTTGAAATAAGTTGGGGTTTTCACTTTTAAAAAACCCTGCATTTAAGGTGCATTTAAAGACAAATCTGGCCCATGCCAGCAGCGTCCGTTAATACGTGGAACTCTACCTGCTCTGCAGGCACCAAGCTGCTTCTCCCCATCTCCAGATCAACTGCAGCAGCCATCAGCAGGCACGTCTTCTGGGCAAGCAAGACAGCTTTATCCGGAGGGCAGAACTGCGACAACTGTCACCAGAAACAGAGGCGGTGGGATTAAACTCGGATTAAACCCCATATCTCTTTCTTTCAGTCCATTTCTAATGGCCAGGCATTAATTGTTCACATTCTGGATAGAACTAAATTAGTACACTTGCTTCTTGTTTACATGGACACTGTCCAGGCCAACAGCTCCAAATAGGTCTCCTCTTTCTCCCCCTGCCTCGGGATGCTCCTCCGTTCGGGTAGCTCTCTGCTTTGACCACCAGGAGGCAGAAGTAAACTTTTCACTGTGCCTGCGTGTGTGGAGCTACCCCGATTCCTCCTCAGTCTTTTCTCTGCCTCGGACCAGCAGGAAGCATTTTTGTGTTCCCCTCTCAGGAGCAGTGTTGGCGCCAGCAGCGGCGTTTAGGAAGGCAGATGGGGCAATCAGGGCAGCGTGTTCCCAGACGCCGTCTTGGGAACCACGTTTCAATCCCTTGCACAGAGCCTGGGAGCGGGGGAGGTCGTGCATTCAAACCGCGCCTGCACCCAGGGCCAGCGAGCTAACCACTGCCTGCTCTCCCCCCGCCTGAGAACGGATTCAGCGCGGCTGAGTTCCGTTCAGCCCGACAGCGGCTCCCCAGGCCGGGCAAAGTCCTTCCCCTCAGGACTCATGGAGGCACCAGCGGAGCAAGAACAGCAGGCCGCAGAGGAGACACAAGTAGCCTCCATGGCATCTCTAAAGACTACTATGGGGAAGATTTTAAAGTCCTTAGATAGACTCTGTGACCTCCAAACCCGGGGAAAACGCAAAAGGTTCCCCCCCGCGAGTTTACTCTGCTAAAAGGCCCCCGCAGGACGGAGCACAAAAGGCAGGGAAAACAGGGTAAAGTGCCATGAGAGGGCACCATAGCCCGCATTTTGGGATCCCCTCAGGGCCCTGAGGAGGACTCCCCTAGTGAGCGGCCTGGGACCTCTAGTTCCCTCCCTCATGGCGGCCTGCACTCCGACTCTGACCTTGATTCAGGCCAAGAGATTTCCGGAGCTGAGGAAGGGGAGTATGCAGAGCCCCCTTCAGACCCCACGGAAAGAGACAGGCAGTTCTCACTTTCCCTTAAGGAGGAGCTCTTTTCCCAAGTGATTAAAACCCTCCAATTGAAGGGAAACCCCTCAAAGGAGGAGTCCTCGGACTCACAGGAGGAGGAACACAGGGAATACATCTCCTCAGAGCATGGCAGGGACCAGGGGCTTCCTCTGGACAGGCTAGTGTTAGAGCAGTGGAAATGCCCCGACAGGGCCTACAAGATGAATAGGACCCAGGACTCCCTTTATTCCTTCACCAGAAAGGAGCCTCCGTTTAAGAATCCTAAGGTAGATGCCGCGGCAGCATCTCTAGCCAGACAGACTGTTTTCCCCACGGAGGGAGATTGCCACCCAAAAGGGCCCCACTGACAGGGCCATTGATTCATCCCTGAGGCGAACCCTAGATTTCTCAGCCGCCTTGTTAAAAATCAGCATCCTGTCTTCCTACGTAGCCAGAGCACTCCTAGCCTGGTTGCAGGAGGCCCAAGGCCCGGGGATTTCAGAAAGAAAGATCATAAAAGCTGACTTCCCGCATCCTCATGGCCACGGCACTATTAGCCGACTGATCCACAGATGCACTGACCTGGTCAACCCGGTCAGTAGCAAATACTATCTCGGCAAGAAGGAGGGTCTGGCTGAGGTCTTGGCAAGGGACCCTGTAAGGGCTCCAAATTATTTGGCACGTGCCTGGATAAGGTACTAGCTGATGTCAATGGTAAGAGCAAGCATAAGACCTTGCAACAAGCAGGAGTCAAGAAAAGGTTTTTTCGGCCCCAAGGAGATTCCAACCCCAGGGTGGGAGGGAACCCGCATGCAGTTTCCCCTTTTGAGCCAGGGGCTCAAAGCAGGGCAGATTCAACAGACAGAAGCACAGGTCCCTGCCCCCGGGCAACCAAACAGGATTTATGACTACCCCGAAGCCGCAGAGGCAGGGGACTCGTCAGAGGTGGGGCCCAGGCTGCAGCGTTACTCAGGCTCAGACTCGTGGGTCCTGACGGCCATAAACCAGGGCTATTCCATAGAGCTAAAAAACCAGCCCAGCAACAGATTCCGCCCCTCCCCCGTCTCAAAAGACCCACAGAAACATCTGGCCGTGCTAGGAGAGATCCTACGGCTCCGAGCAATCAGAGCCATAGAGGAAGTCCCACCAGAGCAGCCCAGCTTAGGCCTTTATTCCATCATGTTTCTGGTACCAAAAAAGTCAGGGGACTGGAGAGTAGTTTTAGATTTAAAAGCTCTAAACAAACATGTAAGGCAGCACAGATTCAAGATGGAGACAGTCGCATCCATCTGCCGCAGTCTGAGAAAGGATGACTGCTTGGTCTCCCTGGACCTAAAGGAGGCGTACCTGCACGTCCCAATCTGGCCGCCCCACAGGAAGTGACTCCGATTCTTCTACCAAGACTCACACTGGCAGTTCCGGGCCCTGCCATTCGGTCTATCCTCAGCTCCCTGGACATTTACAAAGATTCTAATGCCTGTAATAGCGAACCTCAGAAAGGAAGGATCCACCTGTACCCATACCTGGACGATATCCTCATCAGAGCCCAATCCCAGACACAGATCCTATCGGATTTACACAGGACGGTGCAGTATCTGGAGTTGGATGGGTTCCTAGTCAACAGCGACAAAAGTCATCTGACCCCGACCCACAGGCTGGTGCATCTGGGAGTAATCCTCAATACTACCTCAGACGTCGCCTTAGTTCCTCCATCCGGGCGGAAGGAAGTCCACACCTTAATTCAAGCTCTGAGACACCAAAGACAAATGAGGCTGAAGACCATGGTGCAGTTGCTGGGGCTATTGGTGTCTTGCAAGCGGCAGGTAACATGGGGCCGATTCCATCTCAGGTCCTTGCAACGGCGGCTGCGTCCTTTGCAGAGAGATCTCACGCTAGGTCTCAACCCATGGGTATCGATACCACAAGACCTAAAACACTCAATGTCTTGATGGTTAAGGCCAGAGGCATTCGAAATGGGGACTCAGCTGATAGATCCGCCCAGAACGATAATAACGACTGACGCCAGCCTCAGGGGGTTGGGGTACTCACATGGGATCTCTCTCCGTTCAGGGCCTATGGTCCAGCAGGGATAAGACCAGGGGAATACATTTCCTAACGTCTGGCGTTACAGCAGCTACTCCCAGCCATCATGAACCGGCACCTCTTGATATACACCGACAACACGACAGCCAAAGCTTACGTGAATCACCAGGGGGGATTGAGAGCCCCGGGTCTGCACTTGGAAGCCACCAAGCTATTTGTGTAGGCACAAGTTCACTTATCGTCACTCAAGGGTCTCCATATAAGCGGCAAGGACAACTTGCAGGCAGATTGGCTGAGCCGACAAACAATTGACCCCCACGAATGGACCCTTGACGCAGGGGTCTTCAGGGAAATAGTGAAGACCTTCGGCCTGCCCCAGATGGACCTCTTTGCCACCAGAGAGAATTCTCAAGTGCCGAAGTTCATGTCCAGAGATCCCTGTGAGGGGGCGGCGGCGGCAACCGATGCACTAAATCAGCCTTGGCCCAGAGGTCTGCTCTATGCATTCCCCCGCCCCTTCCCCGATAGCCAGGACAATATCCAAAATCATCAGGGAACAAGCACAGGTCATACTCATAACACCATGGTGACCCAGAAGATTGTGGTTCTTGGATCTAGTCCACCTGAGCCAGTCACAGTACAAGTCATTGCCAAACCTCCCCACCCTCCTGTCACAGGAACCCATACGGTGCAACAACCTATCAAATCTAAGGTTGACAGCCTGGAGATTGAACGCGCAGCCTTGAGGGAGAAGGGCTACTCGGAGGCCATCCTAGCCACTATTCAACTCTCTAGAAGAGCATACAGAGCCACTTGGAAAACGTTCACTCTGTGGTCAATTACAAGAAAGAAGGACTCCTGCAAGGCAGGTGTCCCAGAGGTCCTGTACTTTCTACAACAGGGACTAGACAAGGGCCTGAAGCCTAATACTTTAGCAAGACAGGCGGCAGCCCCTGGATTCAGTTAACAGGGCAATTTCCAAGAGACCCATTTTGGCTCACAGGCATGTCAGGAGATGCATGAGGGCAGCTAGAATTCTCTCTCCCCCAGTGGTTCATAGGTGCCCATCATGGAGTTTAAATCTGGTCTTAGATTCTCTCACCAGGGCTCCGTCTGAACCCCTTAGACATATATCCCTATACTTTCTAACCATAAAGGTAGCCTTCCTAGTGGCAGTCATGTCAGCTAGAAGAATCTCTGAGTTGGGGGCTCTTTCAATGGAGGATAACTTTTGTTGTTTTCAGGGTCAGTCACCTTGAGGTTGGATCAAGCATTTATGCCTAAGGTCAACTCCCTGTTCCACAGATCTCAGGAAGTAGTTCTCCCTTCGTTCTGTCCTAAACCTTCTCATCCCAAAGAGAAAATCTGGCACACCTTAGATGTGCGCAGGGCCTTTAAAATTTACCTGTTTAGGACCCAGAATTTCAGAAGATCCACAGCCCTATTTATCAATATCAGGACAGGTATTAGAGGCTCTACAGCCTCAAAGTCTCTGATTTCAAAGCGGGTGAAACACGGAATTATAGAGGCGTATAAAGCAAAGGGAAAGGTTCCCGCATTACAGATCTGGGCTCGCTCGGTAAGCAGTGCAGCTACCTCGTATGCATGTAATGCCAGGGCTTCATACGAAGAAATTTACAAGGCAGCCACATGGGCGTCTTTACACACATTTGTAAAACACTACAAGTTAGATGTGTTCAAATCCGCGGAGGCTGCGTTTGGTAGAAGGGTGCTTCAAGCGGTACTGGATACTCCCAGTGCTGTTTGTTCCCACCCTTAGAGGATTTTTGTCTGCTTGGGTACATCCCGAACGGAGGAGTATCCAGAGGCAGGGGGAGAAAAGGGAATTGGTCACCTACCTTTGGTGAATTCTTTTCTCCCCTGCACTCCAGATACTCCTCCGACGCTCCCTACCAAACAGCAACACACCTGGGGAAACGGGGATACCTACAAATATCTCAATCTCTAGTAGTATAAGGATTGTTAGGCCGGGAGACAGGTTTGCTCCCAGTAGTTATTCAAGTTTCAATTTTTACGTTTTTGTTAGTATATTAATTGCTCCTTAGCCTTACTGCGATCATCCTGAGGGAGTGGAAACGGACTGAGGAGGAATCAGGGTAGCTCCACACACGCAGGCACAGTGAAAAGTTTACTTCTGCCTCCTGGTGGTCAAAGCAGAGAGCTACCCAAACGGAGTGCAGGGGAGAAAAGAATTCACCAAAGGTAGGTGACCAATTCCCTTGTCTGCAAAAGTCATTTTTAAGTGTATCCTCTGCCAGCATCTTTCACTCTCAGACCTAGGCTGCAAAGAGCGTCTGAGCAGAAATGCTCTCAGGGCATTTTAAAGAGCCTGGGAATAGCCTTGGAGAGGTCATGCACTGCTTCTATTCTGGGGAAGCTCTTCGGTAGCCCTGCTGCTGATTCTGCCACCAGCACTCGACAGAGTGAAGGGGATTTCCCCTGTGTCAGGGCGAGCTGCTTCCCTGCTTTTGTGAACATAGTCTCCTTATTCTCACTCTTTGTATGGAACACTTGCAAATTCTGGAGTCATTTTGATTAAAGCAGCTTTTGAAATCTCAAATCCAGATTCTCACCTCTTACACCAGTGATGTCATGGAATAATTCCACTGAGCTGAGTAGAAGGATTCCACATTTACACCACTAGAGGAGATGAGATCAGAATCTCTTGTGGTGAAGGGAGAGACTTTAAAATCTCTGTACATCAAATATCTCAGCACCTGACATGCTGACAGTAGTCTAAAACGAGTGTCACTTGCAGGCGCAAAGACAATCAAACTCTGCCGGAACTCTCTCTCAACAGCACTTGCTGCACACACCTGGGAGGTGCTAATGAGCACACATTTATCCTCGTCTCGGGCAGGGAGCATGTGTGTCCGCTCCTGCCAGCAAGATCCAGAACTCGGAGTCTGTCTACTGGCAGGAGGTTACACTACTCCAGCTGCCTACAAAACCACAGCTCTTTGGCAATCTTCCCTGACAGTTGTGTCAGGCTAAATAAAGCAGGCAGCTTGCCTGATCCGTACCTGTGGCGAAACGCCAGTAGGGGGTGCTATACAGCTGAGACACCCACCACACTGTGTTTCTCCAAATCTCTGACCAGGGGTTCCCCCAGCTGGCAAACCCCCCAAAAACCCTTAGTATTCCACTGCCACCACTTGGGTATAATTCCGAGGGCATTCACACTACCCAAGACATGTGAACCCCAAAAGGCATAAGCCTCACAGCTTCCCAAAAGCACTCCCCTTTCCTGGCACTCTGTTCCTGGGATTTCCTCCACTGCATTGGAGGCAGATCCCCAGAGCTACCCGCAGGAGGCTTCCTTTGGTTCCCAAAGCTGTTGGCCCCTAGTCAAATAGGTAGATTTTCCCCTTCTAAGCCTCAGTAGCGAGGCTTGGCCACCCGGCCCAAAGGAGGCGTTTATTGCGCAGCCAATAACACACACACACACCCAGTAGGGTAAAAAGAAAACTTAGACTTTACTGGTACGTAAGACAAAAAGGAATAAAAGCCTAGAACTAGGGGTAATAACCCTTTGAGCAATCAGTCAGACCTGTGGACCTGGTAGCCCGTTTAGAAAGCGTCTTCCTATAACGGTAACTAGCAGTACTCACAGGGGTGCTGATCAGTTCTCCATAGGGGATGGTTTTCCTATGGGGTCCAAGTTCTTCTGGCCAGGCCAGAGTTACTGTTAAGCCTTGTGCCTCCAGACAGGGGGGGTCACCAGCCTAGCAGCAGTTCAGTGAGTCCAGAGAGAGAGAGAGAGAGACAAAATGCCTGTGCTGGTCCTTTTAAGGCATCCTTGACCTTCGTTCTCATTTGTCCAGGAGGGTCAGCTGGCTTTTACCCAGAAGCCCCTCTCCTTCTAGGATTCGCTCATCCTACGTCACCTGTCTCAGATGTAGAGTTCCTCCCCACCCTTAGGAATTCCAAGAATGAGGAAGTCCTAAACATGTGCTTGCTGCGGCCTGGGTGTTGGCTGAGCCAGGCTGGCAGTTTCAGCGAAAGGGGGTTTGTGTCAGGGCAAGGGCATTTTGCCACACACCCCTCCACCGAAAGCGTCTCCCAGCCAGAGAAGTTCTTGTTTGCACCATGTCTCATTGGCTGAACCTTAACAGTATTTCTAGAAAGCTGCTGCATGTGAGCTCCTGGCCAGACCCCTCCAGACAGACTGATCAGACTTTGGGAAAATACATTACACGAGACACCAATACACCTGACGCCATGGAGAATGTAATTCAGATGTTGACATAAAAGTGTATGTAATTAGGTTATTCTTCAGAGTCTGAACTGAGTATAAGGAGTACATAATTGATAGAAAACAGAGCTATACTCAGGGTCGCACAGTGGGTTTCGTGCTCACTAACCAGCTGGTATTTAACTGCCGCCCTGAACCTCAAGCTATGGCCAATTGTCCTACTTGCATCCAAAGCACCCAACCCCCAAAGCGAAGCTCCATTAGCAAAACATTCTACATCATTAAAGAGCTTGTAGTGAAAGCAATAGCATTGTGTGCTCATCCCATCCCAGACAATGTTGGAAAAAGGAAATAGAGGTTACTTACCGTAACTTAGTTCTTCGAGCTGGCTCCGTGCATTCTCACTCATGGGATCACGTGACGCCCTATCTAGATCGGATACTGTCTCTTTAAGAGCTGTTCTCTATATGCTTCCTATAGGGAAGTTCTGGAAGCATGTAGGAGTGCCCTCTGCCCCTCCCCTCACACCCACACTCTCGCGAGAGCGCCGGTGTATACAAGGGGAGGGGTGGAGCACATTCCCCAGTTCCTTAGACCCCAATAGCAGTGATTTGGCCCCCAGGGTCAAGGGAGACTTGTCGCACCCACCGAGAGGGGATGGTGAGTGGGTAGTGAGAATGCACGGAGCCATCTCGAAGAACTAAGTTACGGTAAGTAACCTCTTTCTTCTTCGAGTGGCTCCATGATTCTCACTCATGGGAGAATACAAGCAGTTACCTATTGCTGAGTCCATCTGGGTGGCGGAAGCCATCATGGGAAGATGGAGGATAGGACTGCCCGTCCGAAAGCTGCATCTCTCTCCGCGGCTAGGTCAAGTGCGTAAAGTTTTACGAAAGTCTCAGAAGACGACCAGGTTGCTGCTTTACAGATGTCCTGCATAGGAATATGACGGAATGTCACCGTGGTGGCCGTCATAACTTGTGTCGAGTGAGCTCTCAATCCTTGTGGTGGTTGTTTGTTGTTGAGTGTAGAGCATAGGTTGATGCATGCTACAATATGCTTTGAAGTACGCTGTGCTGACAGTTTTGTGCCTGGGTGTAGGCCTGCGTGGGGGTGAAGTGCATCTGTCTTGCGGTATGGTCTCGTTCAGTCAAGATTGAAGGCCAAGGCCTGCTTGACGTCTAGTGTATGAAGGGCCGATTCTATGGCTGAGGTGTATGGCCGAGGGAGGAATACTGGTAAGGTTATACGTTGGTTGATGTGGAACATGGTCATTACCTTCGGACAGACGGATGGGTCTGTTCTGAGCTGTACCTTGTCGGGAAAGAACTGAAGGTAGGGTGGGGACGTTCTCAGAGCAGAAAGTTCACTGACTCGTCATGCTGAGGTGATAGCCACGAGGAAGAGGACCTTTTGGGTGAGGTGTGACAATGGGGATGTGGCGAGCGGTTCGAATGGAGGTTTTGTTAAGTGGATAAGTACTAGTGATAGGTTCCACTGAGGGGTAGGTTGCATTATGTCTGGGTAGAGGTTGCGAAGGCGTTTTTAAAAAGGAGCTCGTTAGGTCGGTTGAGTAAAAAGACTTACCCAAGGGTTTTTTAAGGCGAGAAGACAATGTAGTAAGGTGAACTTTAACTGATGAAAATGAAAGCTCTGAATGGCGGAGTTCAAGGAGATAAGTGAGGATAGCCTGCAGTTGTAGCTGGTGAGGGTCCAAATGGTTGTTTCGACACCAGGCGCTGAATCTGGTCCATTTAACATTGTACGATTTTCTAGTGGAAAGCTTCCTTACGTTGACAATGACTTCTCTAACATCGTCAGGGAGAGTGTCGTTCTTATTTCTCATTGTAAATACCATGCTACCAGATGTAGGGACCGGAGGTCTGGGTGGAGGAGATCCCTTGGCGCTGCGGCAGGAGGTCTGGGCAGTAGGGTAGAGGCCATTTGTCCTGAGCTGGTGCTACTAGAGGAGTATACCAGACCTGACGAGGCCAGTTTGGTGCTATTAGGATAATCTGTGCATTGTCTCACTGTGCTTTGTAGATTGTTTTTGGGATGAGAGGGAAGGATGGGAATGCATAGGCAAATAGTCCCCTCCAGCTGATTGCGAAGGCTTCTGATACAGAATCCTTCACCATTCCTCCTCTGCTGCAGTATCTCTGGAGTTTCCAGTTCTCTGTGTTGGTGAAGCGGTCGATGATTGGAGTCCCCCAGCGGGAAAAAATCTGGTGAACAATGTCTGTGTGAAGGGACCATTTGTGTCCATATCCCCGGTGTCTGCTTAAGTGGTCTGCAAGAGTATTTTGCTCGCCGGGAAGATTAATCGCAATAGGGGTGTCTGAATTCTGGATACTCCAGTACCAGAGGCTCATGGCCTTGTTGGTTAGGAGTTTTGATTGAGCTCCCCCTTGTTGGTTGATGTAGTATATGGTAGTGAGATTGTCCGTAACAACTTGTACGGTACGGCTTTGCACCAAAGGTCTGAATGTTGCAAGAGCTAAGCGGGCAGCCCTGAGCTCTAAGAGGTTGATGTGCAGGAGCTGCTCCGCTGGCGTCCATTGGCCCTGGGTGGTCAGGCCTCTGCAATGTGCTCCCCATCCTGTCATCGATGCGCCTGTTGTAATCGTGACAGTAGGATCCGGTGTGTAGAAATCGGTGCCTGTCAATGT
>QEPC01011901.1:29864403-29874866 GCA_003113815.1 Sphenodon punctatus | reverse complement strand
GGAGGAGCAGAATTCACGGACTGGAGTACAGAGGGAAATTAGCGCAGAGAGGTAGGGGGGAGCAAGGTTGTGAAGAGCCTTGAAGACTAGGTTAAATAGTTTACTAAACGCCAAAAACATGAAAATGAACTACAAATGCATTTCAAAACACATTTAACAACATACATTATAATAAAACTTAAACACCAAAAAGCATGGAAATTAATGAGACTTACTTCTCTGAATTCCATAACATAACATCAAAATTACTATATTGTATGTTTGTTAATTAGCTATTGAAAGTCACCAACTCATCACATCACTATCAAAATGAATACACCACCTTAATGCACATATTAGAAGTGCAGATTATACAACTAGTTTAAAATTTGAAACAAGTCATATTAATAAATTAATAGAGTTTAAATGTCAATTTGGGCGTTCACACTCAAACCGTCATTATTCCATCATCCTTCATAAAAGGACAGAGTTAAAGCAGTGTATTAATTTTGATGGTGACATGGTGAGTTGGTGGCCACTGGTGGAGATAAGCTACTGGACTAGATAACCAAAGATCTGATCCAATCTGGCAATTCCTAGGTTCCTAAAAAGAGTGTTCTCCTTTGTTGACATAAATACAAGGTGGACAGAAAGTTCCCAGATTCGGCTGTTTCATCCCACACTTTCTAGAGTGGGAAGCTGCTCAAATCCACCTTCTAAGGGCTTGTTCACACAGTGCTTTGCTAGAGTGGATAGTTGTCCCAACCCACATGCTGAGTGCTGTGTGAAATCCTTACCACTTCCCGTGCTCCTAGAGGATTCCTGTTCTCTGGCACCTGATGAAAGGATGGGCCATTGAAATACAGAGAAACCAGCAGCTGTGTGAATGCATTGCTACTGGACATGGCAAAGACAGGTTAAAGAACAAGTAGCGAGTTGAGCCCTATGACTCCTGGAGCTTCCTGCTTTTCTAAATACTTGCCAATAAATAAATAAATAAAAACAAACAAGAGTATTTATTGCTAGTAGCAGAAGCCCCAATTGTAGGAGACATTGCTCCATGGGTAGCCACAATAGGAACAGAGGGTGCAACTAAACTTTTTAGGGAAGGTTATTGAGCGGGTAGAGGCTTGGCAGCTTCAGGGGCATCTAGACTGAATCAGTTTTCTGGATCCCTCGCAGTCTGGCTTTTGTCTGGGTTATGGTACTAAGAATGCGCTTATGACCTTGGTCGACAACCTCTACAGTGAGTTGGACCAGGGTCGCTTGACCCTGTTGATCCTATTAGATCTCTCGGCTGCATTTGATACCGTTGACCATGAGTTGCTGATGATTCTGTTGTGGGACCAAGCCAAGGTAGGTGGAACTGTTTGTGGCGAAATGCCAGTAGGGGGTGCTATACAGCTGAGACACCCACCTCACTGTGTTTCTCCAAATCTCTGACCAGGGGTCCCCACAGCTGGCAACCCCTCCTCCCCGACAACCCTTGATATTCCACTGCCACCACCTGCGTGTTTCCCCGCGGGCATTCACACCACTCAGGAAATGTGAACCCCCAAAAGGCATAAGCCTCACAGCTTCCCAAGAGCACTCCCCTTTCCTGGCGCTCTGTTCCTGGGATTTCCTCATCTGCGTTGGAGGAAGATCCCCAGAGCTACCCACAGGAGGTTTCCCTTGGTTCCAAAGCTCTTGGCCCCTAGCCAAATAAGTAGATTTTTCCCTCTTTCCTTGTCTTACTAGCGAGGCTTGGCCACCCGGCCCAAAGGAGGCGTTTAATGGTCAGCCAATAACACACACACACACACACACACACACACACCCAGTAGGGTAAAAAGAAAACTTTGACTTTACTGATATATATATATAAAAAGGAATAAAAGCATAGAACTAGGGGGTGATAACCCTTTGAGCAATCAGAGTCAGTCCTGTGGACATAGTAGCCCGCTTGGAAAGCGTCTTCCTATAAACTGTAGCTAGCAAGTACTCAGACTGGTTCTGATCAGGTCTCCACAGGGGATGGTTTTCCCATGGGGTCCAAGTTGTTCTTCTGGCAAGGCCAGAGTTACTGTTAAGCCATATAGTCCACGTGTGCCTCCAGGCAGGGAGGTCACCAGCCTAGCAGCGTCTGCTAGAGATCTCAGCCAGTGAGTCCAGAGAGAGTCAAAATGCCTGTGCTGGTCCTTTTAAGGCATCCTTGACCTACGTTCTGATTTGTCCAGGAGGGTCAGCTGGCTGCAGTCCAGCAGCCCCTCTCCTTCTATGATTCGATCATCCCATGTCACCTGTCTTAGGTGTGGAGTTCCCCACCCCTTAGGAATTCCAGGAATGAGGAAGTCCTGAACAGGTGCTTGTTGAGGCCTGGGCTTTGGCTGAGCCAGGATCGCAGTTTCAGCGAAGGGGATCAGAGGGGGGTCTTTGTCAGGGCAAGGGCATTTTGCCACACTTTTCTTGAATGGTTCCATTCCTTCCTGTCCAGGAGAACTCAACATGTGGTGCTGGGTGATTTTCATTAAGGAGCCACGATAGCGGCTCCTTTAGTTAAGGCGGAGCTAACTCTCTTCAGTAAGAGGCCCACTGATTTCAACGGGAGTTCTCGGGGCAATTTTCTCTGGCTTGCAAGCGAGGTTGACAGGGTTTTTTCTTTGATCTTCTTAGTAAGAGAGAATGTGGTCGCATACGGGAGTCAGGAAAAGAATATTGGTCACCTACCTCGGTGAATTCTTTTCTCTCCTGCTCTCCGGATACTCCTCCGTTCGGGTAGCTCCCTGTTTGGACCTCCAGGAGGCAGCACTCAAAGTTTCTTTTGCACATGCGCACTGAGCTACCCTCTTGTTCCTCAGTTCGTTCCATAGCCGAGGACCGACTACTTCTACTGGATACCAGCATGAAAAAGATAACAGCTACCAGAGTCATAAGCGTAATTCGAAACTTCAAGCACTGAAAGAACTTTAACCCTGACCTAGTCTGCACAAGGGCTAGTCCCCCCGACTATGACCTAGGCCTTTTTCCTTTTAACCTAAAGTGAATTATATACACCTGTATCCTCCCCTTAACCAGTGCTGTTTGGCAGGGAGGGTCGGAGGAGTATCTGGACAGCAGGAGAGAAAATAATTCACCGAGGTAGGCAACCAATTCTCTTTTCACTCCCGGATACTCCTCCATTTTGGATATACCCGAGCAGAACAGTCCTCTAAGGGTGGGTACAAATAGCACTGGAATTCTCCAGCACTGCCTGTAGTACCCTCCTACCAAATGCAACCACGGCTGATTGGTAAACATCTACCTTGTAATGTTTTACAAAAGTATGTATGGATGACCAGGTGGTCATCTTACACACTTCCTCGTAAGAAGCTCAAGCTTTGAAGGCATAAGAGGTGGCAGTCCCTCTGACTGAGTGGGCCCAAATTTGAGTAAGGGTAACCTTTCCCTTTGCCCTATAAGCTTCAACTATACATTGTTTAACCCATTTTGCAATCAGAGTCTTTGACGTCTTTTGACCTCTGCAACCCGGTCCAATATTAACAAATAATGTGATAATCTGTCAGTCGAAACTCCAGGCCATATGATATTACATTGCCATCTATATGAAGAATTAAGAAAGAAGCTCCTCCTCCCCATATTGTTCAATCACCCAGGGAGATCTGAGGAAGCATTACTGTTCTTTCTATTGAACAGCTCCGACTCTGGGATTATTAAAGCCATGGCCTGTTTTTTGTCTCAATTGGTCCTTTGTCGTCATAGATTTATGACATACAGGGCCATTGGGAACACTTCAACTGACTCAGGGACAGTTTGCTGAACTCCTAACACTCTCCTGGTGCCTATATTATAATATATTTGATTTGATGAAATTTAGGGTCCCTGGGAATACCTTCATCGATATAGGGACCTCTTGTTGAACTGCCAATAGCTTCTTGGAGCCTACATCCCCAGCTCAGGAATGAACCTTTGGGGTGTAGCTCTTGGATCCAGGTGGCCCCTTGGCCTTTGAATAAATCATGAGACCTTGGCCTGGAGTTTGAGCCCTTTAAGTTAAAGCTTGTTTCCAAGCTTTAATTACCAGATTGTTCGCCTTCCCAGTTCCTGGGGGTGGGGGGGTGGGGTGTCGGGCGTTTGAATTATTTAGGGGACGGCTTTCCATCTATGATTGGAGCTCATTCTTAAGCCATTAAATATGTCTAGGCTGGGGGAGTGCCTTTGGGGCAGGCACTCTTCTGTATTACCTTGGTTTTGCCCCATTAGGGATGCACCACCCAGGAAGTTTTCCTTATATAGGATACTGAGGTTGTAATTGTACTTTCTGGAATTTTTAATTTAAGGAAACTACTATTTTCCTTGTTTTTTTTTCTTTCTAATTTTAACATAAACCCAATTATCTATTTTGATGTATTGTGGTGTTGTATTTTGTTGTGATATTTGTTATATGAAATTGTTTGCAATGGCCCACGGCTACTCCTAATAAATGACAAACAAATAATACTGTGGATTTCCTGAAACTGAGTTCTATTGAGGTAAATTTTCAGTGCTCTACGCACATCCAACTTATGCCACATTTTTTCTTTGGGATAAACCGGCCTGGGACAGAATGAAGGTAAAACTAGGTTCTGGGCTTTATGCAACATAGTGTTCACCCTGGGAATGAATGTTGGATCTAGAGATTGACTTTCTGGAAGGAACAAAAATTTTCCTTCATAGAAAGAGCTCCTAACTTCGACACCCCTCTGGCCAAGGTGACAGCTATCAGAAAGGCAACCTTAATGGATAGTATGTAGGGGGACACCCTACAGAGAGGTTCGAAAGGAGCTCTTGTGAGGGCATCTAATATCAAATTTAAATTCCAAGAGGGGTATCTATGTACTACCGGGGGGGAGGGGGGTAATCACCCTGGATGCACGGATAAACTGCCTAACATGCCTATGTGCCGAGATAGGTTTGCTGGAAAGAGCCCTCAAGACCGAATCAAGGGCAGCAGCCTGTCTGGCCAATGTGTTTGGTTTTAGCCCCTTATCCAACCCCGCTTGGAGGAACTCAAGGATCTCCTGAATCCCCGCCCTACAAGGGTTTTGCCCTTTTGTCTTTGACCAATTAGTGAAAGCTCGCCATGTGGTCCTATAAGCTCTCCTCGTGGCTGGTCTCCTAGATAATAGTAAGGTGGAGAGGACTGCTTCCGAGTATCCTCTTTTCCTTAAGGCTTAGCGCTCAGCTTCCATGCAGTCAGCTTCAGGACCTGTAGATTGTCGTATAGCTTCAGGCCCTGCCTGAGGAGGGTGGGATAAATTGGTAATGTTATATGGGATCATTGGCTTAGAGCGATTAGGTCCGAGAACCAGGGTTGTCCGGGCCACCATAGAGTTATTAGTATTATGCGGGCCTTCTCCTTGTAAATCTTTACTATTGTCTCATTATTAGAGGGAAGGGGGGAAAAGCATACAGTAGACTCGGTGGCCATGGCTGATTTAGGGCATCTACCACCACTGCACCCTGACGTGGAGTCTTGCTCATGAACAGGGGCACCTGGTGGTTTTCCGGGGATGCAAACAGATCCATTATGGGACGGCCAAACAGCTGAATAATCCGTGTGAAGGCCTTCTTGTCGAGGGTCCACTCATGGGGGTCTATCATGCGTCTGCTGAGCCAGTCCGCCTGTGTGTTGTCCAGTCCCGATATGCAGCGCCTTTAGGGATAGCAAGTGAGTCTGCGCCCACGTGAAAAGCTTGGTCGCTTCCAGATGCAAGGAATGGGAACGAGACCCTCCTTGATGATTCACATACGCCTTTGCGGTAGTGTTGTCCGTGTACACCAGGACATGGCGGTTCTGAAGGGATGGAGCCAGTTGTATCAGTGCTAGCTGAATTGTCTTCAGTTCCAGGAAATTTATGCTTCTGGCTGAGTGTCTGTTGTTCCAGAGACCCTGGACTGATACTGGCCCAGAGTGAGCTCCCCATCCCTTTAGACTGACATCCGTCATGACTGCTGTCCAGTTGGGCTGACAGGGGGGTGCTGCCTTCGAAGGTCGCTGGGTTTAGCCACCAGGACACTGAGGGCTCGAGGTCCAGCGGGATGGTTACCCATGGATTGAGCCCTAGTGTGAGCTCTCGCTGCATAGGTCGCAGACATTGTTGCAAGCTTCTGAGGTGGAAGCGACCCCACTGTACCTGCTGCGTGCATGATATGAGAAGTCCCAAAAGTTCTGCCAGGGTTTTTAACCTCATGCTCTTTTTTGCCTGTAATATCTGGATCAGCAAGTGAATCTTCTGTTGCCGGCTTAAGAGGATGCGAGCGACGCATAAGGAAGTATCTAGGACAACTCCCAGATACTCCAGGGTTAGGGTTGATATCAAGGAGCACTTTTCCCTGTTGATGATAAAACTGTGGCTGGTTAGATAGTGGATGACCCTGTGGTAAAATGCCACAGGCACTTGTATGGACGCCTGCCTGAAACTGCGAGGCAGGATGTAATCTCTGCTAGGCCTCTAAAGGGGCACATGTCCAAGATATTAAGGACCCCACATTCCAGGAATTCCTCTGGGATCTTCAGCCAAAAGGAAACAGGACTCTGATTGGCTTGGATGGGTCAGCTGGGACTTGCACCTAGTCCAGGTGGGTTTACTTGGACAAATCACAGGTAAGGGGAGGGGGGCTTTAAAAACCTCAGACTCTCTCAATTTTGCTCTCGCTCGCTCTGGACTAACTCACTGAGATCTCTAGCAGACGATGCTAGGCTTGTGACCTCCCTGCCTGGAGGCACACATGGACTGCATGGCTCAACAGTAACTCTGTACCACTGGCTTTGTCAGAAGGAGGACTTGGACCCCATAGGAAAACCATCACCTATGGAGACCTGATCAGAACCAGTGTGAGTACCTTGCTAGCTACCTCAGCTACAGTTGTAGGAAGACGCTTTCCAAATGGAATACTAGGTCCACAGGTCTGACTCTAATTGCTAAAGGATTATCGCCGCTGGTTCTTGGTGTAAACTTTGCTTTTACCCCTTTTTATATGTACTAGTAAAGTCTTAGTTTTCTTTTTACCCTACTGGGTGTGCGTGCATTATTGGCTGAGCATTATACGTCTCCCTAGGCCAAGCTACTAAAGAGGGGGATATCTACCTATTTGGCTAGAAGCCAACAGCTTTGGAACCAAGGGACGTCTCCGGTGGTTAGCTCTGGGGATCTTCCTCCAACGCAGAGGAGGAAATCCCAGGAACAGAGTGCCAGGAAAGGGGAGTGCTTTTGGGAAGCTGTAAGGCCTATGCCTTTTGGGGGTTCACATTTCCTGAGTGGTGTGAATGCCCACTGGGAAACACTCAGGTGGTGGCAGCGGAATATCAAGTGTTTTGGGGGGTTTGCCAGCTGTGGAAACCCCTAGCCAGAGATTTGGAGAAACAGTGAGGTGGGTGACTCAGCTGCATAGCGCCCCCTACTGGCATTTTGCCACAGACCGTGTCCCTGTCTGCCAGAACCCTGGCCTCTGATGAGGATGTCATCCAGATAGGGATAAATGTGAATTCCATCTCTGCGGAGATTCGCTATGATGGGGATTAGGAGTTTCGTGAAGGTCCGTGGAGCTGATGACAGGCCAAAGGGCAGGGCCCTGAACTGCCAGTGGGTCTGCTGGTAACAGAACCTGAGGTATTTCCTGTGGACCTGCGCGATTGGAACATGAAGATAGGCATCCCTCAGGTCTAGGGATACCATCCAGTCCCCCTGCCTTAGGCTCTGGGAAATCACCGTCGCGTCCTAACGGTTCTGAGGCAGACAACGGACTGGCGAGAGAGCCAGGTAGCTCCGTTGACGCAGGCGCAGTGAAGAAAATGTATCATCTGTCTCCTAGCGGTCAACGGTAGAACTACCCAGCAGGAGGAGGATGCAGAGCTATAAGGAGAAATGAACATGCACTCTTTTCTCCTCCAAGTGGCCACTTTGATCATTAGTAAAAACTTCAAGGCCTGAGTGTAACCCAATAACCACCACTTCGCTCTCAGAAGATGGAAAAGTTCTGACTTCACCTGCACCCCAACCCCCACTTTAACCCACTAGCTCCCAACTACATAGTCTGGACACTAACAATACCCAATAAACCCCACTTACCTCCCCAAAAAATCACAAGACTCCTGACCACTATAACTATAATTTCTTATAGCAAATACTTCCACGAGTGTGTGAAATGAAGAACAAGGAGGTAGCTATGCTGCTTAATAGCATTATAGTAGTGTTCCCCATAGTCTCCTATCACTCCTCCCAATTTTATTTTTATTTATTTATTTTTAAATTTATATCCCGCCCCTCCTGCCCCAATCACTTACATCACCCAAAATCTTGGTATTCCACCCATTTCTTATGATATTTCTCCTATTATTCCACCAAGTTCCTTCATGGTATACTTAATCCCTATGGCTTCGTCCCTCTCATTTCACTCTCTCTCCCTGCTGCCTTAGTTATCCCATATCCTCTTCCTCCCCCACTCTCAAAGATGCATCTCCATTGTATTATTTTACGGTTAATGATACACAAATTCATATTAATGTTTCCCCCATTCTTTCCATTGGTAATTCTATAGATTTCGGCGTGTGGTGTCATCAATATGCGGATGACACCCAGCTGTACCTCTCTTTTACAACAGGCCCAGGCCCTGCAGTCTTGGTGCTTACCTGGTGTCTGACGGCTGTAGGGGGCTGGATGAGGGCCAACAGACTGAGGTTGAATCTTGACAAGATTCAACCTCTGTCCCACGTCAGTTCCCCAGGTGTGGAGTCTGGGGGTGCTCCCTGACGCACAGCTCTGCCTGGATGCCCAGGTGGAGGCTGTGGCGAGGAGTGCCTTTCGTCAATTACATCTGGTGCGGCGGCTTTGGCCGTATGTTTCAGACTCTGACCTGGCCACCCTCATCCATGCTTTCATCACCTCTAGACTAGACTATGGTAATGCGCTCTATGTGGGGTTAGCCATGACATGCCTGCCTGAACAAAAACAGTTTAGACAGACGTGAATACAAAAAGGGCCGATGTGCCCACTGAACTGGACTCTTGGACTTGCTCAAAGTCTTCTCCTGCTTTCTTACCCTTTAGTATCTTTTTGACCCTGTAAGTAAAGTCTAAGCTTTTTCTCCTAATTAACTTCACTGGGCGTGTGCTATTCTTGCAAGAATGCTTCCCTTGCCTGGAAGACAAAGCTACCTAAGAGGGAGAAAAGAAATCCCCTCAGGCTCTTTTAGCCAAGACAGCTTCTCCCAAAGATAAGCCCCTCTGGGTTGCTCCAAGGCTTCTGCCTCCTGGAAGGGGGACAATGCCAGATAAGTGGAACCAGGGAACGGGGTGCTCTTGGAAACTGTGGGTTTATAACTTTCTGGGGTTTGCATATCCTGAGTTGTGTGAATTCCCTCTGGTTGTTGATACTCGGGTGGTGGCAGCAAAATTGAGGTTTTTCTGGGGTTTGCCAGCTGTGGGGACCTCAGGCTAGAGTATTTGGACAAACACAGTGAGGTGGGTGGCTCAGCTGTATAGTGCCCCCTGCTGCGTTTTGTCAGAGTCCTCCCTCTGCGGTGCCTTAGGTTCATAGTCTGTGGGTGCTCCTGGACCCGCAGCTCCACTTGGATGTCCAGGTGGCGGCTGTGGTGAAGGGCACATTTTGCCAACTACATCTGAAGCGACAGCTTAGGCTGTTCGTCTCAGACTCGGACCTTGCCATCGTCAACCATGCTTTTATCACCTCAAGACTGGATTACTGTAACACGCTCTACATGTGGCTACCCTTGGTGATGGTTCAGAGATTGTAGCTGGTGCAGAATGCGATGACCCGTCTCCTTATGGGAACGGGTCGCCACGAGCACATTACACGGGTGCTCCGGGCTCTGCACTGGCTGCGGATAGTCTTCCAGGCCCTATTCAAGGTGTTGGTTTTGACCTATAAAGCACTAAACGGCCTGGACCCCTCACCCTGCAGGTCTTTGATTGACCCGTGGTCAGCTGGGAGCGCCCTCCTCAAAGTCCCCTGGGTATCCTGGGTCATGACGATGAGGGGGGCGTTCTCGGTGTCCACGCCGTGGTTGTGGAGGTCTGCCTGACCCCAGACCTCCCTTCTTTCCAAAGACAATGTAAGATTTGGCTGCTCTGCCAGGCCTTTGGTGAGGGAGACGGGTGATGGGTTTAGAGGGTGGGAGTGGGTTTTAGTTCTGCCTTGGGTTTTATTGCTGCTTTTATGCTGTTATTTATTTTGTTATTTATATTGGATTGCTTTTTATATTTTTGATATGTTTAAAGATGTTGTAAGTCACCCCGAGCTGCTGTAGCAAGAGGGGGCGGCAAATAAGTCAAAACAAACAAATGAAATAAATAAATAAATAAAAACTACATTGGGGCCCTGAGCCTGGAGTGGTAGCAGCGTCCCCCGCTGCTGAGCCTGGAAGGTGGGGTGGCAGCAGCATCCCCCGCTGCTGAGCCTGGAAGGTGGGGTGGTAGCAGCGTCCCCGGCTGCTGAGCCTGGAGG